>BQKN01064381.1:275589-331328 GCA_022839385.1 Asparagus kiusianus | reverse complement strand
CTTGTATGTGTGTATGTGATTTGAGCTTAAAGTACCAACACACATAATATAAACTGCTAAACTAAATTACCCAAACTATGATCTTGATCTTCAATAAGCTCAACTTGGTACACTTGCGGATGAAGCTTGAACTTAAATCTTTAACTTTGAATTGCATAAGCTTCACTCCACAATTTTGCCAACCTCCATTGGATATGATCGTTTAAGCGTAATCCATCCAACCTCTAACATATTGTTTGTCTACAATAAATAAGAAAACACAAATACTAGACAAACAACATTAGTGATAAATTATTTGTTAAACATCATCAAAACAAAGAGGCCAACAGTTTTGATGATAACAAATATTATATGTTGTGTGTATTATTTACTAACATTTATTTTGCAGTATCAGAGCTATATCAACAATTATATTCAAAGAGATACTCAAGACATTGATGAGTTCAAGGCAAAATAAAGCAAAGAAGAAGATATACTTTATTGTCAAAATATAATTTTATATTTTTTTGCTTAGAAATTTGTACAAGCCTTGATCACTCACACACATATACACACATAGTGTTAGAATACATTAACACATGCTTAGTGTGTTGGTTAATAATAGAAATCCCTTATGTTAGTCATTAGAGTTTATAGATATTGAGTGAGTTTTAAAATATTTTATTTATACCACTTAGAAGTTTGAATCTGGAAAACTCAAAAGATCAAAGTTGTAGTCTTTTTAATAGCTTTCCAACAAATCTTAAATCACCTCATTCCGAGGTCGGATTAGCAAGTTACAGCTACAATACTAAAAATAGAATTCCAGAATCTGTGAGTTTACAGTGTAGTCGGCTACTATGCCTTGTAGTCGACTACTAAGCAATTTTTCGATTTCACAGAGTCTGTTTAGACTCAGTATAGTCAACTACTATGACTTGTAGTCGACTACAAATACAGTTTTCCTAGATTTTAGGTTTTGAATAAGTGACTGTTTATAACCGTTTTGTGGATGGTAATTGAGTTTAAAATTATATTATTTCAGAGGTTATAAATAAGTTTAAACATCAGAAAATAAGCACCAAATTTTGCACTTGTAAGATTTACATATTGTGCAAATTAACTCTCTAAACTTTTAGTTTTTCGATCTGTTTTTCCATAAAAGAGAGTTTCTGGTATTCCCTTTGTTCCTATCATTCTTAGAGCTTATTTAGACAATATTTAGAGAGTTAAAAAGATTGATAAGCCACTGTTACATGTTCACGTCCACGTCAAGGCTTATAAGATTAGAATTCTTTATTGTTTCAAAGAAAGGTTCTCTCGATTTATGAGAGGGGTTAATCTCTTGATCTAGAGGTTGGTTTACAATTGGCATGGTATTACCAATTGGGTTTGTAATTTGCATGGTCTTGCAAATTGGTCATGTTTGCTTTTGATTTTGTAAGGTTTTAAAATCATAGTGGAAACTCTCAAGCGTGATTTGTTTGGAGAGTGGATGTACACCGGGAAGGTGGAACTAGTATACATGCTTGTGCTTGTGATGTTCACTTTCTGAGATTGTTAATCTTTCTTTGTAATTTATAATCTACTTTGCAAACTCACCCTCTAGTGTTTAAGTGTAAAGCTTCCGCAGATTTTTATAAGAGCACACTCTATTCTTAAGGGTTACGATCCTACACTTAGTATACATAAGCAAAATCAGACCCTACATTTGGTATCAGAGCAATGTTGAAGAAATGGCATCAACTTCCAACTCAAATTTAAAATTCAAGGAAGGACATTCTACAAATCTTCCATCAATGTTTGATAGACTAAATTACAACTATTGAAAGTGTCAGATGAAAATCTATCTCCAATCAATTGGCTATGAACTTTGGAATGTTGTGAAAATAAAATACGAGAAGCTAACTACTCCTTTCACGGAATAGATTTCATCTCAAAGGAACAATACAAATTTGGATTCTAAAGCAATGAACGTCTTGTCATGTGCTCTTGACAAGAATGAGTTCAATAGGGTGTCAACGATCACATCTGCATATGATATTGGAGAGATGTTTAGAATGAAGAAAAATGAGACTATTGGAGAGATGTTTACAAGGTTTACCGATATCACCAATTCTCACATCGGTCTTGGAAAAGTATATACTCAAGTGGAGATGGTGCGAAAGATACTTCGTTCACTTACTCCACAATGGGAAAAAAAGTTACCGCAATAGAGGAAGCAAATGACTTATCAACTCTTATGGTAGAAAATCTAATTGGTAACCTCATGGTTTATGAAGTTCAAATTAAAGATAGAAAGAATGAGGATGAAATAAAGAACAAGAAAGTGCTTGCATTCAATACTACTTCCGATAAAGAAAATTCGGATGGTAATGAAGAAATGAGCATGTTTGCATGTAAGTTTCGAAAGTTCATAAAACAAGGTAAGTTCAAATCAAAAAATTCAAATTCAAATAACTTACTTTGTTTCAAATGTAACAAACCAAGACATATGAAGAAAGATTATCCATTGTTGAAAAATAAGCAAAAATCAAATTATTTTAAGAACTTCAACAATATTCAAAGCAACAATAAAAGGAAGGCTTTAGCAGCTATATGGGATGATGGTGATGATTCGTCTTCGGATGAAGAAATCGAAGAAAAGGAAAGCGCTCATATGTGTTTTATGGCATAAGATGAAGTAAGTGATAATGAAGAGCTTTTAGATGCTTTCAATAAATTATATGAAATATTTTTGAGCTTAAAGGCTTCATATAATTTTCTTAATGTGAAAATAAAATATTACTTGAAGAAATTTTTGATTTTAATTCTTCTACTATTTCTAATTCTCAAGTAATTGAATTGAAAAAGGAAAATAAATCATTGCTTAAAGAAAATCATATTTTGACTAATAAGAATGTTTATCTAAAATCAAAATGCATTGATTTTAAAATTTGCATTAATATTTTATATAAAGATATTTCTTCTATTAAATTAAAATATGATTATATATGTTTGAATGTTAGTAAATTCAATAAAGGTAAAGAGAATTTGAATAATTTGCTCTCATTTCAAAAAACTTCAAACAATCATTTTGGCATTGTATTTGTTCCTAAGTATTTTACAAAGAATGATTATGTTTTGAAGAATAATAATAAGAATATTCATGCTAAACAAAATAAGTATATATGGATTCCTACGAATTTGAATATTCATGATAGGAATGATTATATTTCATCTTATATGTATGAAGTTTGCAATTCAAAGAATTACACCTATGGTAATAAATGGAAACCAAATTCTAAGTGAATTTGGATTCCTATGGACTAATCCTAATGATATAATATAAAAGGGTACCAAAGTACTTAATATTTTTATTAAGGTACTCGGGAAAAGAAAAATTTAACTAGAATTATGTTTATTTCTTTTTGCTAATGATAAAGGGGGAATTATATAGAAAATTTAAACTTTTTACTAATGCTTTGATACGGGGGGAGTAAAAGATTTAATTTAATGATTTCATGCAGGGGGATTAAATTTCTATATCTTAATAACATATATTTGTCATCATCAAAAAGGGAAGAATGTTAGGAATCTTGAACCCAAGATTAGTTTGTTTTGATGATAATAAATATTATATTTTATGTGTATTATGTACTAACATTTGTTTTGTAGTATCAGAGCTATATCAACAATTATATTCAAAGAGATACTCAAGACATAGATGAGTTCAAGGTAAAATGAAGCAAAGAAGAAGATATACTTTATTGTCAAAATATAATTTTACATTTTCTTTGCTTAACAATTTGTACAAGCCTTGATCACTCACACACATGTACACAAATAGTGTTAGAATACATTAACACATGCTTAGTGTGTTGGTTAATAATAGAAATCCCATATGTTAGCCATTAGAGTTTACATATATTGATTGAGTCTTAAAATATTTTATTTATATCCCTTAGAAGTTTGAATTTAGAAAAACTCAAAAGACTAAAGTTGTAGATCTCTTCAACAGCTTTCTATCAAATCTTAAATCACCTCATTTCGAGGTCGGATGAGAAAGTTATAGTCAAAATATTAAAAACAGAATTTCAGAATCTAAGAGTTTACAGTGTAGTCGACTATTATGCCTTGTAGTCGACTACTAAGTAATTTTTTGACTTCACAGAGTCTGTTTAGACTCAGTGTAGTCCATTACTATGACTTGTAGTCGACTATGAGTGTAGTTTTTCTAGATTTTAGGTTTTGAATAAGTGATTGTTTATAGCCGTTTTGTGGACGTTAATTGGATTTAAAATTATGTCATTTCAGAGGCTATAAATAGATTTAAATATCAAAAAACAAGCACCAAGTTTTGCACTTGTAAGATTCACATATTGTATAAATTAACTCTCTAAACTTTTAGTTTTTCGATCTGTTTTCCCATAAAAGAGAGTTTCTGATATTGCCTTTGTTCCTATCATTCTTAGAACTTGTTTAGGCAATATTTAGACAGTTAAAAAGATTGATAAGCTACTGTTACACGTTCATATCTACATCAAGGCTTATAGGATTAGAATTGTACATTGCTTCAAAGAAATGTTCTCTCGGTTTATGAGAGGGGTTGATCTCTTGATCTAGAGGTCGGTTTACAATTGACATGGTGTTGTCAATTGGGTTTGCAATTTGCATAGTCTTGAAAATTAGTCAAGTTTGCTTTTGATTTTGTAAGGTTTCAAAATTATAGTGGAAACTCTCAAGCGGGATTTGTTTGGGGACTGGATGTACACTAGGGAGGTAGAACCAATATACATGCTTGTGTTTGTGATGTTCACTCTCTGAGATTGTTATTCTTTCTTTATAATTTATAATCTACTTTGCAAACTCACCCTCTAGTGTTTAAGTGTAAAGCTTCCACAGATTTTTATAAGAGCACACGCTATTTTTAAGGGTCACGATCCTATACTTGATATACATAAGCAAAATCAGATCCTACATTATCGAGATCGGTACAAATTCTAATCTCAAGGAATGGCAAAACGGGCCTCGGATCCTTTGAATAACTCCTTTTTTATGCCAGAGTTTACCAAGATCCTGCTAGCCTCTATGAAATTCGTGGATCACTCTTTACATGGACAACACCTCCCCTAAATTTCCCAATCCTCAGATCCCCTGCATATAGGACCTTAGACTTATATTTATAGGCTTCAATTACAGTGTTTTTGGATAAGAACATGTGATTTGGCCTCATCTTTAGTTAATAATAGACTAACCAAATTTAGGGATGATATCGAAGCAGTTGGGAGGCTCTAGAATGAACAAATCCTGAGAAAACATCGAAATACGCGTTTTCGGGAACCGGAGTGCGAGTCAGTTCAATGTGACCAGCGGGTGTGAGGGTCACATTAAGGTGACCCGTGGGTGTGGGGATCACTTTGATGTGATTTCCAAGCGACTATGTCTTGTTTTGGTCTTGTTTAGTCGTTTTGCGCACGTTTCGATGTTTCTTTCACTTGTATGCTTTACCGACTCGCTTTGCTTCTCTAGGTATCAGATAATCCTCTTTTGACTCAGATAATGCTGTTCACCACCTTCTCTTTATTTTGAGCTATGTGCGGAAACCTATAGGTAAATTTTTACACCTACAGATACCCCCTCCAAAGTGTTTCAGTCATTCGTTTATAGAGAAACCTGGAATACTTTGGATATGATACTCCGAACCTTCAATTCGTCGACTTCTTCAACTTTGAGTCTATTCAGTATTTTTTGAATAGCTAAAATTCTTCTGGTGCTGCGTTTATCGTTTGACCGTTGTCAAAATCTTAAACTGAGACTGGCGTGTTGATATCTGAATTAGCCCATATCATTGAATCAATGTTGAACTGATCATCTTCGTCCGGAGTTTATATCTGAATCACGATTGAGCTCCCCAGGGTTAATTTTGCATTGAGAAATATCATGAGCCTTATTTTGATGAAATTATTGACGCATTGATCGGTGTTGATCTTCATTGTAACACGTTGACTAGCGTTTGACCTTTGTTATAACACGTTAATCGGTGTTGACCTTCATTGCAACACGTTGACCAGTGTTGACTTACGCTGTAATGTGTTGACCAGCGTGAACACAGTTATACTCATACGTTAACTGGAGTCTACACAGTTTAAGCTCGACCCACATTATAACACGTGGCAGGCCTAAGTGTAGAGGTTGCAAGACCAACCGTTAATACTGGTTCATCTACAGGTATGGATCTTACCCTTACATCTCACTAGTTATTTGCTTAACCATAGAGGAGTTTTGATTACAGGACTAGCTATTGGAGCTGATACGGCTACCACTGCGAATGCGTCCAAGGTCCTTCATGAAAACTTCGGCTGGAATTAATGTTCTCTCGGGTGTTCAAGTCATGAGACTAACTGGTGAAGTTGGTGCATTAGTGACTTTTGTACCTTATTACGATTACTCATTCTGTTTAGAATAAATAATCATAATACTTATAGGATTTTATGCAAACCTTTAGCCATAAACGGGTTTGAAGGACCTTTACGGACTACCATTTGAGTCGGGCTAGCATGCAGATTGTTTAAGTCCATTTCACATGTGATGTTGTGCTAAAAGAGTTAACTCTCTTAGTGCTACAATATTAAATACGTAGGCTTCATCTTTCTTATGGGAATAGACTACATGGTAACGTGTGTTAGACGTAGACTTATCTCTAATTAAGGATCTAGATAAAGTCTTTTAGGCATAAATCCTAGTATCCTTTTCGCAGCAAAAGACTAACCGGCAATGCGTGTTAGGCGTAGACTTATTTCTAATTAGGGATCGAGATAAAGTCCCTCAGACATGGATTCTTGTGTCTTTTTCACGGTGAAAAACTAACCGGCAATGTGTGTTAGACGTAGACTTATCTCTAATTAGGGATCGAGATAAAGTCCCCCAGACATGGATTCTAGTGTCTTCTCTTAGGGCAAAGATGAACTCGATACCGGAGAGAAAGAATTTTATATTCTATCTCCAGCTAAAAAAGAAACTCAAAGTGGGATCTCCACTCCGAGAATCGAAAAGATCGAGATAACTCTAACTTTTATAGGATTGGTTACCTAATCTGAGAATGAATTTTTTTGTTTATCGAGATGGAATTTCAACTTTGGTCCTAACTTTTATATGTTTGACCAAAGGGGAAGGAGTGGAAGCATTTCATTTATCGAAAAGGAGTTCCGATTGTGGTCTTAACCGTTTAATGGTTTGATCATATGGGGATTATTGAGACGACCCTAACTTTTATAGGTTTGATCGTTCAACTTGGGCGACCTTTTATATTAAAAAGGGAGTCCATTTTCTAAAAATGGACCTCTCATTCATGAAAGAAATCAAGAGGAGATTTTGACTTTGGTCCTAACTATAGAAATATTTGACCAAACGAGCAGTGGGAGTAGAATACAAATAACAGTGGGAATGTTGACTTATAAGAATTACTTAGTGGGGGTTTTCAGCATCAAGTGACAGTGACTTAACATGAAAGGGATTTGCTAATTGTCATGGATTAGCAGCTTAAATTTTTGAATACCGTGTTGAAACTTTAACATTGGGAGTGTTAAGTGCACAAACACAGTGGGAGTTTGGATGGACTAGCCGAAAGAATTTTGGTGGACCCACTGTCAGTTAATTTGATTAGTGAAGGACTTTGTTGTGAAGGACCGTGAATCATCAAGCACTCCATAGTTATATCATGGGAGTTTCGTGAGGGAAGATTGACCAAATGAGGTTATTAAATCTTATCTCAATGAAAGAGTACTCGGAAAGTCACAGTGGGAGGGTTTTAGTCATCTTGGAAATGATTGAATAGCCACCGTGGGAGGTTCTTAATCAATTCTTATCTATGATTAAGGATGAATTATTCAGATAACTGGTCTTCATCTTGAATAATTAGCTGATCTCGGGTTATCCTTAAGAATACCCTGCATAGCATTCTGTAGAAACTTTCTGTTAAATATGTTATCCTGAGCGTACTAAGGATAGTACTTTTTTAGGAACTTCCCATTTATTAGCATCATAAGCTTGTCACTATCTTGGGTGATTAAGCGATATGCACCGTTCGAGTAGACTGTCTCTATCATAAACGGTCCTTCTCATTTGGGTTGGAATTTACCTTTCTTCTTGGAGTTGAGTATCATTAGTCACCGGACGGTGAGAATCAAATCTCCTTCTTTGAAGCTTCGTTGTTGAAATCTTTTATCAAAAGCTCGAGAGATTCTGACTTGGTAAAACTCAATTTGCTGCTGAGCTTCCAAGCGCTTTTCATCTAACGTTTCAAGTTCTTCAAGATGTTTCTGATGTTGTTCCTCCGTTGTTATTCCTATTGTGAGAGAAATGCGAATGGATGGAATTTGGATTTTCAGGGAAAGAATAGCCTTGCATCCATACACTAGATAGTATAGAGTTTCCCTAGCGGGTGTGCAGATTGTGGTGCGATAGGCCCAGAGAGCTTCATTGAGTTTGTCGTCCCAGTCTCGCTTGTTGGTCCTCACGAGTTCTGACAAAATCTTTATGATTATCTTGTTGAATGCCTCAGCCAACCCATTTGTAGTAGGATTGTATGCCGTCGACGAGACATCTTCGATCTTGAACTTCTCGTAAAATTTGATGAAAGCGTTGCTTACAAATTAAGGGCCGTTATCATGCACGATTCATCTTGGAACACCGTATCGGTAAATAATATGGTGTCTAATGAATGCAATGACGTTACCCATCTTTACTTCCTTGAGTGGAACTGCTTTGGCTCATTTCGAGAAGTAGTCAGTGACTGCTAGAATAAAACAGTTGCCTTTAGTCGACGGTGGGAAAATAAGACTGATGATGTCCATGCCCCATATCTCAAATGGCCATGAAGTAGCCGAATGGTGCAGGTGCTTCGGTGGTTGGTGCATGTAATTCGTGTGTATTTAACACCGTGACACCATCAGGCATAGTCAACTGCGTTCTTGATCATGGTTGGCCAATAATACCCCATTCTTCTGAGTCGATCGTAGAGCTTGGGACCGGACTGATGTGCACCACATGTTCCGTCATGCGTTTCTTTGAGAGCCTCCTCCGCCTCTTTGGTCGAAAGGCATCAGAGTAACAAATTGTCATATGTGCGACGATACAGTGTCTGGGTCGTTGTGTTATAATAGAACCTCGGGGCTCTTCTTCGGACCGAGTCTCTTTCTTCTATGTCTTCCGGCAAAATATCGTGCACGACATAGTCGATAATAGGAAATTGCTAATCTCGAGGCTCGAGTTCAATTCTGGCCGAGTGCCCCTCCTTGATGTCCAAGGCATAGTCTAGTGTGAAGAGTTGGTGAGTTCTCACAGTGACCCATTGCTCTGTGTCAGGAGGCTGTACCAGAGATACCGCTAATGCCGTCAGTGCATCTGCGTATGTGTTCTGGAGACGTGGAATGTACTCAATGAAGAATTCTTCGAACGAGCATACCATCTCGATGGTTGCCTTGTGGTACAGTATCAGGTCTTGATTCCTGACTTCGTACTCTCCTCGAATTTGGTTGACTATCAGTTGAGAATCACCAAAAGCTTCGAGATACTCATCCCCAGCTCTTTGGCAAAACTGAGCCCAATGAGTAGCACGTCGTATTCAGCTACGTTGTTAGAACATAGGTCAGTGAGTGAATAGGCTTGAGGCATTACATGTTTCTCCGGCAAAACTAAGACAACTCCAACTCCTGAGGAAAATTTAGAACCTCCGGGAGCACTTACCATATTAGTTGCTCGGGAAGCACCATTGAAGTACAATTGTCACACTTGCTAATGAAAGGTGGTATTGACTTCATGGTTTCATCCGATAAATCTTCATATAATTCGGCTGCATCCGTTGTAGGGTTAACCTCTAGAAGATCGTAAATTGCTTATCCTTTGATCAACTTTTATTGCTTGAAGTGCAGGTCATATTAGGACAAAAGCATGGCCCATCTTGCTAACTGCCAGTTCATGGAGGCCGGTTGCGTTATGAAAACCCAGACTGGGTTAACATTAGGAATGGCATAGATCGTTTGTCCAACAAGGTAGTGTCACATCTTTTGGATGGCGAACACCAAAGCGAGGCATTCCTTCTCAATCGTTAGATACCGAGATTCGACATCTACCAAAGTTTGACTTAGGTAATAGATAACTGTTCATGATTGCTGTCATCATCCCGTGTGAGTAAAGCACTTAACGAGTGGTTCATCGCCTTGACATAAATCAAGAACGGTTTACCCGACTTCGATGCAATGAGAACAGGAGGATTCGCCAGATATGTTTTGATATCCTCGAAGGCCTTCTGACAAGCCTCATCCCAGATAAAAGACACATCCTTATTTGTGAACTTGGACAATAGTTGGCATCTCCCAGATAGGTTTGAGATGAACCCACAGATATAAACCAATCGCCCTTACAATCATCTGAGTTCTTTGAGGTTTCTCGGGAGTTACAATTCGTATCGCTTTTACTTTGTCAGGACTAATATGAATACCCTTTGTGGTGATGACGAATCCGAGGAATTTATCACTGGACATTCCTAGGAAAGACTTAATAGGATTCATCTTTAGTTGATGACTCCGTATGAGATCCAACATCGTCCTCAAGTCTTTAATATGGTCGTATTTACTACGGCTTTTCATGACCAGGTCATCAACATAACATTCAACGGTCTTCCGGAGATGTTCCTGGAAAATCTTCGACATTGCTTGTTGATAAGTGGCTCCTGCGTTCTTCAATCCAAAAGGCATGACTGTGTAGCAGAAGACACCGAGAGATGTGCTGATGCAGTATGCTTTTCGTCATTTGGGTATATCTTGATTTGATTGTAACCCGAAAACCCGTCCATGAAGGACATTCTCTCGAATCCGCACGTGTTGTCGATAATAACATCTGTGATCGAAAGAGGGAAGTCGTCATTTGGGCAATCGGTATTTAGGTCTCTGAAGTCGATACACATTCTAATTTTCCCATGCTTTTTAAGGACCGAGACAATATTTGCTAGCCAGTCGAGGTGTTGTTCTTCCTGAATAAAGTCTGACTCAATTAATTTTTTGACTTCTACATCAATTACCTCTATGTTCTGCGGGCAAAACCATCTCTGTTGTTGCTTGACATGTTTGACATCCGGTTTGATGTTAAGGCGATGCATCGCCACGTTCGGGTCAAGTCCGAGCATGTCTTCGTAATTCCAGGCAAAGACGTCAATGTATTCCTTAATGAGGGCAATTAACTCTTCCTTTTCTTCTGGGGGAAGACTGTCACTGAAGAATATGAGTTTCGGATTAGTCTTGTTGCTCATGTTGACCTGGACCATATTATTCTTGGTGGGAGATTCTCTTTGCTCGAACCGGTCCCCATACTGAATATTCAAGTGATGGATCCATGAGTCTTCCCAAGTTGGCAGTTGATCATCTTCCTCCGTTGTGGTGGGATCGACTGTGATCATGTTCGACAATAGGCCTTTAAACATCTCTCCAGAGTCCCAACTTGAAGAACTAGATGAGTATCTATCCTTATTTGCTAATTGATCGACGACCTGCTAGTAACATTCATCATCGGATGAAGAGACATAGCCTAAACCTCTTCTATAGACATAATAATTGTCAGGTTTTCCCTTTAGGAAATAAACAGCTTTGGTCAAAACTTGAGGACCCCAGCCGAAACAAAGACCCTCCCAAGTGTAAAGTTATATCCCTATTTTTCCATGAGGTTACGTGCTTTTGGTCCGTATTTGAACAAGCAATGACTTGGTTTTCATCATCACTATCTTCCTTCGAGAAGAGATTGGATGGTGGAGATGTTTCTCATTTGCCGAAGACTATTTCTTTTTCACCCTCTGCCTTGGCTGGAAGGACAAGAGTTGTTCCAAATAAATCTTGAATACACTTCTTCATCATGTAAGATGACCAAAGCAGCATATGTATATCAGGGTTATTGTACTGCCCCTACATTATATTATCAAGATAATACGAGTACTCTAAATTATTATTTATTATGTCTTTGGCAAGTTGCCAATTACAACTATCATCTGACGATTCTCCATCGTCAAAATTGATTATAAATGGTACAGTGTTATTTAATATAAAACCACCATCGTAATCAAGCCCAACTTCGATATCAACTTCTTCTTCGCTGTCCGTACCTTGGACCGATGGTTCAGTATCAGATTCAACGCCGTAAAGAAGGAAGTCGGTAAAATAGTTTTCTAACCCCTTAAACGGTTGTTTATCCGCGACCATCGACTTGACCTTATTATTAGCGTCTACATATTTAAGACACTGATGGATGTTAGAGGGGACTATAACATTTACTATGGATCCAAGGTCGACCTAATAGTAAGTTATAGGACGTCTCTGCGTTAATTACATAGCACATGACTTCAGACTTCAAATCTCCAAGCTGCCACTTCACTCGGATCTTACCCAATGGCTTCGACCCGCTGGTATTAAATCTGTAGATAGCAGTGCCTATAGAAGCCAACTTACTAGCAGGGATTCTAAGATTGTACATTAATCAGAATAGCATGATGCTGACAGCGGAACCCGGATCGACTTGGATCCGGTTAACAACGCTTGAACCGATGTATCCTGTGAAATACAAAGGCCTGTCATGCTTTGAATTCCTTGTTGCATGTCGTCCTTGGTGAAGGTGATGCAAGGGATTTGTTTGGGCGCGATGTTACAGTGTTGAACCGATGGCTTTGCTTCTTCAGGGACTGGCTTAATTTGAGTAAGAAACACATCAGAATCGGCCAAAGCTTCTTGCAAAGCCTCCCTGGTGTCTTTGGAAAGACGCAATAACTCGTAGAGAGTTATCCTCGCTGGGATGTTAGCTAGTTGGGCCATAACATCGAAATAGTATGGCGCATTGGAAGTTTCCAATTTATCTCTCCCAATCGATTGATTGAAATGAGACTGCTTCGGAACTAGACCCTCTTTGTGCTGAGAATCTCTCCCCTTATTGTTTGGATCAGAAGCTTCAGGGTATTATAGTGGTATTCGTTCTCACTTCTGGTGGCGAAGACCTCATGCTCATCCTTAGAAAGCGGCAAAGTTAGAATTCTTTCATCATTTTCCTCCGAAATCGCTGTGGTGGCGCAAAAAGATTTTCCTTTGCCCTTAGGCTTGGATTTCTTCTTAGAAGAGGACCTATTCTACTGTTCGTCTTTAAGCAGATCAGGATGGACCCAAAGAATTTTGCCTTTAGGGGCCGGGCCGTGTGTGGTGCCAGCCCTTTCTGGCATTTTCCATGAGGATCGTCATTAACGGTCTTCATCGCCACTTTCGATACAGGCTCTGCTTGGAACTACGACACTGGGATAGAGCCGAAGTTAATAGATATAGCATTAGCACCCACCTTCTTTTCCTTGGGCTAATTTTCAATGATGATGCTGACGTTGATTAATGCTTGAATTGTATCCTTGAGGGTGTAGCACATCTTGATGGGGTGATGGACCCGCCTATGGAAGGCATAGTATTTTGGGTCCGTAGTCCTCTTGGCTTCCTTCTGATTGGTAATTGGAGGTAACTTGACCTTGTTATTTTCTAAGAGGTATTTGAAGATGGAAGAC
This sequence comes from Asparagus kiusianus, assembly GCA_022839385.1. Lineage (NCBI taxonomy): Eukaryota > Viridiplantae > Streptophyta > Magnoliopsida > Asparagales > Asparagaceae > Asparagus > Asparagus kiusianus. Next base: position 317,791 of record BQKN01064381.1, on the reverse strand, counting down.
ACCTCATCTTCCTTGAAATAATACTTTGGTAATTTTGGCTCAGAACTTTTCCACTGACTTTGAGGTCGCTGTTGCCATTGGGACGACGACTGCTATGGCGTTTACTGCTGTGGTTGCAGTTGAAATGTTTGATTCGCATCTACTATTGCTACTAGCGCCTTCCCTCTGCCATGAGGAACGAAGGTTTACTATGGAGGATTTTTTGCCGGTTGGCCCCTCTCAGCCTTCTTCCTCTTAAAGAAGCGCTCAACTTACTCACCACGCACCTTCAATTCTTTCTAAGTTTTGGAGGGCGCTACTCCCATGGCTTGCAGCATATCCAAGGAGAGATTGTTGTGACAAGTTTGAAGGATGAACTCCCCCATAATCGGATCTCGGCAATTCATCACCTTGTTCTGGAAGCGCTTGACGAAGTTATCGACCGATTCCCCGTCTTTCTGCTTCTCGTTGAAAAGTGTTCCAATTGACACCTCGGTGTCACCGTCGAAGAAGTTTGTGAGGAACATGCTCTCTATATCGTCCTAACTGTTGATGCTCCCCGGCTTGAGACGGTGGTGTTAGGTCTCATGTTATGAGCTTACATATTCTAATCTTATTTTGATGATTACAAACAATTCCTAATTCAAGTGTTTATGTTTCCTTATCAGGTATTTTAGACAAACAATAAGTTGGAGGATGGATGGAATTGAGCATTCACGATCATATCCAATGGAGGTTGGCGAAATAGTGGAATGAAGCCATTGCACATCAAGTCATATTCAAGATCAAGCTTTATCCGCAATCAAGTCAAGCATATTGAAGATCTATCAAGCTTGGGTAAATTAGTTTAGAGTTTATACTTTGTGTGTTAATATCTTAAGCTCAATATTATACACACATAATTTAATAGTTTATGTGTTTTATCCACAAAAGTTTTTGCAAACAAATAGATATATAATACTTATTTGTTTTCTATGTGGATAAGTTGTTTTGGTTTAGCTATATAGATATGAAGCAATATATATCTTCATTTTCACATTTATATACTTCATATTCTATTAAATTAGTAAAATATCATGTTTATGGTTTGAAGACTTACTTACACCATTTTCATATCTTGTATAAGTCTATAAATCTATTCTAAAGTGTTTCAAAGTTTTGTTTAAGTCATTTTTGCAAAATCAAGTTTTTAACATGTTCATACTTATGTGATTTTTGCAAAATGATAAGATTTCACATTTGGGAGATGATTTTTGAAAACCAGTTTTTGTAGCATGTGTATTATCATGTCTACAATCATTTCCCAAAGTTTCATAATTTTTAGAATTTGTTTACTATTTTTAAAGGTAGTTTGAAAATCAGATTTCTGCTCTAAACAAGCTGTATATCTTTTATCAGTCGACTGGTCAGTCGACTGATAAAATCAGTCGACCGATCAGTCGACTGAAGTAGGTGCCTGCAATTCAAAAAAGGTTCTGTTTTGTTTTGGTCGACTGATGAGATCATCAGTCGACTGATTAGGTTCGTCAGTCGACTGATGAGCTAGAAAATACCTCCAACGGTCAGCTCATCAGTCGACTGATGAAACCCGTCAGTCGACCGATGGCCTATAATGGCTTTTTTTCTACTTTCCATTTTTTTTGTCATTTTGCTGGATTTCACTTGGGTTTTGAGCTTTGTTTCTTCATCCTATATATACCCTATACCATTTCACTTCTGAACTATAAAGATAAGTTTTAAAACAAGTTTAAAAAGAGTTTTAGATTGTTTTAAATGTTTGTTTACAAAATTAGTTTTGTGAAGATTGTTTTACAAGAAGAGGAGATCAATTTCAGTTTGGGCTTTCAATCATCCTATCCCTCTCTCTTATGATTAGAGAAGTGTTGCTAAACTCATATCTCTAGCTTGTTTATGCTTCAATTGTTATATTCATATTTGCTAGATTTAATTGAGGTTATATTTGATTTTTCTCATTGCTTGCACACACAACCATTGAGCTTAACTATTTTCACATATTGTGTAATTTGAGGTTGTGGTGAGTGTAACCTTGATAGTGAGCTTATATTGAGTTCTCACCTATTGTAGAGAACATTTTATTGTATTGTGCTTAATTGTGAGTTACACGTTGTATCACACTTGTACACCGAGAGGAGTGTGTGGTGAGAGATGGGGTTGTCCCAAGAGGAGTGGCATCGGTTGTAATGCCTAAAGGTAGATCGTAATTCCGAGCACTTGAGGGAAACACGGGCTAGAGACCAACACTTAGAGGGTGTAGAGTGTGATTGCAATTGCTGTTCGCGGGAAAAATCGTGTCTTTCTTCATTGATTCCATTGCAATCTCAATAACTGTTTATCGGTTACAAAGATCCGATCTTTTTATAAGATCCGGTTACAACGAAAATCAAAATAAAAGAAAAGAAAGATTATAACTTTTTCTCTTGTTTGTCGAACAAATCACGAGCTCCTGTTTTGCGGTCGCTCGCTTGCGTGGGTTGTTTGCCTGCGCCGGGGTTTATCCGTGGACCACCGTGAGATCTAGATCCGGTCGGATCTACGTAGTATAACGGGTATTATTTCACCAAGGAAATAATAGCCGGAGGGATTGTTTCACCAAGGAAACAATCGCTCAAATCTCGGGATCAAAGACCAAGCTTTGATCCGGAGTATATCGACGTAGATCTGAGATCCGGTCCTCTCGAACACCTGCCTTATTTGGCGTTGACGATCGCCGAGCACAAGATCTGGATGAACAAGTCCTTGACGTCCAAAGTTTGAATCTTTTTAAGTTTGGAGCTTCGAATCCTGCAGGGCTTCGCCTCTCTCCAAAAATTCCAACCTTTTGAAATGAAGAACCCCTTGGCCTATTTATATGCTCTCTGAACTGTGCCCGTGTGCACACAAGAGGGGGGGGGGAAGAACCGGCCACCTCAGGGTGGCTCGGCTCATGCCGAGCCACCCTGAGGTGGCTCGGCCTTGGCCGAGCCACCCTGGGGTGGCTCGGCCACCGAGCCACCTTAGGGTGGCTCGGCTTGGGCCGAGCCACCTTGGGGTGGCTCGGTTTCGGCCGAGTCCCCTCGGGTGTTGTTCGTTCCGGTCTTTTCCGCTGTTTTCGGTTTGTGGTTGACTTGGTCTGGAATCGATTTGTTGACTTGATTCCCGATTTGGCAGTAAATCCACTTTGGTGTTTGAGTTCGAATCCGTTCTATGGTTGGACGACTCATTGACTCCCCGAACCGTTGGCTTGATTCCGCATGCGAATGGATGCATTCCGTTGTTTGCGTGCGGTTCGTTAGCCTCGTTAGTCCGCTTCGTCGCATATCGCTTGGCCTCGGCGTTGTGGGCTAACAGCTTTGTTTGGATACGTCGCCCGATGGTCCGTTTGTTGAATCGGCGTCGTCGAGCTGTGTTAAGGGACCTATAGGCAGTTTTATACGCCTACAGATACCCCCTCCAAAGTATTTCAGTCTCGTTCTTTTATAGAAGAGTCTGGAATACTTTGGATGTGATTGTCCCAACCTTCAGTCGGTGTAATGGGACTTTGGAATGGCTTCTGTTCTGGATTCCTTCAATTCCTTCAGGCTATTCGGTGCTTTGTCGAATGCTTGAAAAGGTTCCGGTGCTGCATTTATTGTCTGACCGTCTGTCGGAATTTTGAACTTGAAGTCGGTTCTTGATTTCTTGCCTTTTTTTAGCTCGAGTTTGCTGCTTCAACGCAGAATTAACCATCGGTCGTCGACGTTTAATCTTTATTTACAACGCGTTGTCCGGCGTTTGACACAGTTTATACTCGTACGTCTGCTGGAGTATACACAGTTTAAGCTCTTAAGGAATTGGAGCGTGGCAGATACTTGAGTCACGAGACCAATTCATAAAATTGATGCGTCAATGACTCGTATTTATAAAATTTTTGGTAAATTCTCAGCCATCAACGGGTTTGATGTGCCTTTACCGACTACCGTTTGAGTCGGGCTAGCATGCAGATTGTTTAAGTCCGTTCCGCATGTGACGTTGTGCTAAAAGAGTTAACCCTTTTAGTGCTACGATATTGAATACGTAGACTTCGTCTTTCTCCCGTGAAAAGATTAAACAGCAACGTGTATGAGACGTTGACTTAGGATTTTTGGCAAATCCTCAGCCTTCAACGGATTTGACGTGCTCTTACCGATTACCGTTTGAATCGGGCTTACATGCGAATTGTTTTAATCTGTTCCGCATGTGATGTTGTGCTAAAGGAATGAACTCCCTTAGACTTTGTGCTATGATGTTGAATACATAGACTTTACCATTTGTTACGGGAATAGGTTACCCGGCGATGCGTGTTAGGCATTGACTTTAGGATTTTTGGCTAACCCCCAGCCTTCAACGGATTTGATTAACCTTTACCGACTACCGTTTGAGTCGGGCTAGCATGCGGATTGTCTAACTCCGTTCTGCATGTTACGTTGTGCTAAGAGGGTGAATCCTCTAAGACTTTGTGCTACGACTTTGAATACGTAGACTTCGCCGTTGTTATGGGAATAGGCTACCTAGCAACGTGTATTAGACGTTGACTTATCCCTACTTAGGCTTCGGGATAAAGGTCCCCAGAATCGGATTCTAGTGTCTTCTTCAATCGGTGAAAGACTAAACCGGCGACGCGTGTTAGGCGTCGGCATATCCTTTCTTAGGATTCAGGATGAAATTCCCCATGCGTATAAGGCATGGATTTTGGCGTTATTAATAACAACCTGCCACAATGTTGAATATGTGAGCGAGTGTTCTTTTTAACGGTTAAGAACTAACCGACGGTGCGTGTTAGGCGCCGACTTATCCTTTCTTAGGTTTCAGGATAAAATACCCCAGAATCGAACTCTGGTGTCTTCTTCAACGGAGAAAGACTAAACCGGCAGCGCGTGTTAGGCGCAGACTTATCCCTGCTTAGGTTTCGGGATAAAATACCTAGAATGAATCCAAAATTCTTGGAAAATGATTGGTGTGGGAAGGAAGAATTTTATATTCTATTCCCTAAACAAAGAAGGAAAGGAAACTCGAGGTGGAATCTCCACCCCCAGAATTCGGAAAGGTGAAACTAAGAGTGGGATCTCCACTCCGAGAATCGAAAAGAATCGGATAACCCTAACTGTCAGAAGGTTTGATTACCGAACTAAAGATAAATCTCTCGTTTATCGAGAATGAATTGTGGTTTTGATCCTAACTGTATGAAGGTTTGACCAAACTGGAGCTTGAGATGACCCTAACTGTAGGAAGGTTTGATCACTCGATTTGAAAGCGGACCTCTCGTTCATTGGAGGAATCGAGAGGGGATTTTGGTTGTGGTCCTAACTGTAGGAAGGTTTGACCTAGAGATGTTAAATGGGTGGGTATGGGTTTAAATGGGCGGGCCATAAATGGGCGGGCATGTTTTGCCCATTTACCCATTTATGGCCCATTTAACATTATTTAAATGGGCGGGTTTTTACCCGCCCATTTAATAAACGGGTCGCCCATTTGCCCATTTAACTATAGTACATATATATGTATAATACTTTTGGGGTGTTTTTTGTAAACTTTTACGGGGTTTTTTGTAAACTATTGTGGGCTTTTTTCAAACTTTTTGGGAGCTTTTTGCAAACTTGTTGGGGCTTTTGATAAAATACTAACAAAGATAGGAACATAAACAAAGATAAACAAATACAGACAAATTCATGATTAAACCATTTACAAGCCTGGATAAAAGTACAGACCTCACACATTTGCAAAATTAACCTCAAATTTCCAAACCAAAAACCAAAAGATCAATAACAACAAAATTGCGAGTATATTTAAATGACAATGTTGCGACTGACAATAATCACAACGCAAGGAAACAGTATAAACATATTACAGAATCAACCAAAATCAACCAAAATAACTGCAGTTATAGACATACTACTAGCTCACAAATTCAAGGTTCTCTGCAGCATCAGCAACAACTGCTTCGGCAGCAGCAGCTTCAGCAGCAGCAGCAGCAGCAACAACAACAGCTTCAGCAACTTCAGCAGCAGCAGCAGCAGCAGCAGCAACAACAGCTTCAGCAGCAACGCTTGCTTTCTCGTCAGAATTCGTCTGTGCCATTTATTGAACAAATTCAAGGTTCTCTGCAGCATCAACAGTCAGTTAACCAGTATATGCCAGAGTTGGAGCAATTTTTGAAACTTCAATTAAGGAGCAACATCATCTTCAACAGCTGCAGCAGCAACAAGAATTGCATCAGCAACAACAGCAACTTCAGCTCCAAATGCAACTAAAAATCATGAAACTTTACTTGGTTAATTGTTCAATTTTCGAACATTTGCTGCAGCAGCAGTTGAATGACCCTGTTTATCAACTTAGTTAAGTGTTACGCGGCATGAGTCATAAGAACATTTCATATATAAACTATTAATGAGATTGCTAAGTCAAACTATCAAATTAAACAATTAATTGTAGGAGTAAGGAGGCTGGCCCTTTCCTTTGACTTCCCATTATCAAAAATTTCACTCCTGGTGCTAAACTTTTATATCAACAAATCTCTATGAGCCTCTTCTTGCCAGCAGAACATGACACACAACAAAAAATTTGACTTGAAATCAGGTGAATAACAAGCTACGCTTGTATTCAATAAGAAGATCTAGATCGCAAGCTGGCCAGTTGCAAGTAGAAAGTGAATGAGAAGTGACCTGCAGATGAAAACACTTCTTGGTCTGTATTTGTCATATTGTGTACAAATCTAACAATCACAAATCCTTGTAATGGTGATACACTGCTTTGTAAAAAGGATATGGATGCTATCATACACAAAGATTAAGTTTCTGGGTTTTGGTATGGCCATATGGGTAAGAAAATTCCCTCTTGATCATTTGATCAACCAATGTGCTGCTGCTCTTCAAGTTGTGCTTCAAATCTGGTAACGACTTACTAGTTATAATTAAGACCAATCTTTGATCTTTGTCTAAATAATTCAAATCTGGTAACCCATATTTGGGATTATGGCGCACTTAGGGAGCATTTAAAGACATTTCAAAGATTGTGAAAATCTCACGTAGAAAATATGAAGAAATTTACTTTTAGCACAATTTGTACAGGTAGAAACATCATTTAGGGCAATCATCGGTTCCAAGCTAACCCCTGGATGATGAAGTGTCCCACACTTCCACACATTGCTCCTCCTTCCTCAAAACAACCATCCTGCTCATTTTAGGGGTCATTTTTGCTCGTGTTTTACCATACAAAACACAGGCAAAGGACAGCCCAAAAACAAAAAGGCAAATGGCAAGGCAACTATCAGTCTATCACAAAGGAGAGGATAGCAATTGAGAAGGACAATGATCCAACTACAACAAGCTCACAAAGTGGTGCTTTTACTTCAGAAAATGGCAAGGCAACATCCAGGGGTCCTTTTACTTCAGAATTTCTAACTTTTGGCAGGAAACATAAACTTATGAGAAATAAATACATATTAAAACAACAATCAATATTTAGCCAACAACATTAGAAAAGCAAGTTTATGATGTACACTAGTTTCATGGAACAAGTAAAATCTTACCTTAATCACTTTCGCCTTCCGATTCAGAAACCTCTAGATTACTGAAATCATGTACTAATAAATTTCCTTCTTCAATGTCTGCCAGAGCTGCATTTAATAAGAAAAAATAATATTAATATTTTGTGATAAAATATGTAGCCCACAAAAATACAAAAAAGCAATAAAGGAAAAAAAAGAAGGCAACTCACAAGGAATCCCGTCTAACCAAGAACCAGTACAAATTTGAGCTTCAGCATTATCCGGAAGAAGACGATTTCGATACTTGTCAAGCACACGTCCCGCAATGCTGAAAGCCGATTCAGAGGCCACCGAAGTAATGGGAATACTCAATATATCTCGAGCCATCATCGACAATTGAGGACGCTTCTCGCATTCGCCTTTCCAATACTCAAGAACATTCAAATGATCATTTTTCTTCCAACTGACTAATTTTTCATCTAGATACTCTTCTAACTGAGACTTGGACCTACTTGCTAAATATAATTGACTCTCAAACAGTTCAAACTCAACCATCTCATCATTAGGGGCATCTCCAAAGTTCTCTTCACCACTGCTCTCAGCTACAGATGTATCTAGAGATGCTCGCTCATATTCTTTGTAAAGCCTTCTCAGTTTCTCTAAGATAGTCAACACATAATCAGAACTAACTCCCAATTTCTCAAAGCAAAACTCTACATACTTCACCTTGTATCGGGGGTCCAAAATGACTGCAAATGACAAAATAACACTGTAGCATTCCCAATATTTATCAAATTTTATTTTCATATCATTTGCCATGGATTTTATATCTTGATCATCACTTTTCATCTCCTCCATTATGCATTTTTGAATCTTAAACACTCCACCAAAATATAAGTTGGCAGTTGGATATTTACTTCCAGAAAAAAGAGTGGACACTTCATAAAATGGTTTTAAAAACTTTGCAATTTTTTCAGCCTTTACCCATTCTTCACTTGATGGCAAAAAAGTGAAGTTTGGATCAATCGACTCCAAGTGCTCAAATGCCCGACGAAAGTTCAGAACATTCTCCAACATTAGAAACGTAGAATTCCACCTGTTGGACACATCCTGCTGAATTTTTTTCGCTTTACCTGAACAAGTTTGTGCAATGCACTCTGCAAACTTCTTTTTTCTTCCAGGAGGACTCTTCACATACTTAATGCATTCTCTTATCTTAGATAATGATTTATCAATAACCTTTAGCCCATCTTGCACAACAATATTTAGAATATGAGCACAACACCGCACATGCAAAAAATCACCATTACTAACAAAATGATCTTCTAAAACTGGATGATATTTTAAAATTCTCATGAAAACATCATTATATGATGCATTGTCCAAGGTAACAGTAAAAATTCTTTTTTCAATACCCCAATCCTTCAACAAATGAAATAACTTCTCTACTAAAATTGCTCCACTATATAGGGGTGAAACATGAGATAGAGCTAATATCTTATTCTGCAATATCCAACAGTCATCAACATAATGTGCAGTGAGAGACATATAGTAGTCAGAGGTGGAAGAAGTCCATAAATCTGTGGTTAGACAAATTCTACTAGGAACTAGCTTTAAAGCTTGTTTAAGATTTCCTTTCTCTTTCTTGTACAACTTGATCAAATCTGTTTTAGCAGTGTTCCTTGAAATATGCTTGACTTCAGAATTTAGAAAACTATGCAACTCACGGTTTCCTCGATGTTCGACAAAAGTGAATGGATAACCATGCAATGCAATTACTCTAGCAAGCATTTCTCTATATTTTTCTTGATTTAGTGGCATACTTTTCTTGGAAGAATCAGCCTCATCTAAGTTCCTTTTCGGGCAAGAATCCATGTGCCTCAACATTGTCTTAGTGCCATGACCACCAACATAAATATGATTACACATATTACATTAAACTTTAGTTTTCTCATCATTATCGGTAGATAACTTCGTAAAGTGATCCCAAACTTTTGATGTTTGTCTTCTTTTACGTTTAGAAGTACTCTCATCATCACTACCATCATCATGGATGCTAAATTGATCATTTAAAGACATGATCGCTGAAAAAATAATTTAATAGCACATCAATTTTGGGTAGCAAACACATAATAAAGTGGCACAAAATAATATAAAAGCAATAATTGGTTGGTGTAATAATTCATATGTCACTAATAATATAACAAGAAACAGCAAGTTCTTGTACAGATAGCTAATAAGGTTGCTATCTGTACAAATGAAAATTTAGTTAGCTACTTTCTAGATAAGAATGTTAAAAAAGGAATTATAGATACAAATACTTGATTTTAGTAATGAAAGTTTCCATTCATTCATTTCGATGTGGTTTATTAGATTTCTCATCACATGAAAGTTTCCTAGCAAAATCTCCAATCATAAAAAAGTCAGTTGCTTGCTAAACAAAGCCATTACTTTTTTGTACATAAACTTTGTCAACTTGTGATTCTTGAGATTCACCAGTTTTGACTAACAATAACATAAGACTAACTTAAGTTAAGAGTCGAGACCAATAAAGTCACGTCCACAACAGGGAAGAATGTATAAATAGTTGATTATTAGCCTGACGGATCCGGATCCACTAGTTCTGACTTTTTACTTCAATATACCCAAACTCGAAACAGGATCCAAACCCATTATCAGGACCAGTATTTATATGCTTAACTACATTCTCTTTTGAAAGGACAATCTTTGGTTAATTAATACTTATATATCCCAAATCCAACTTCAAATTTCTGATTAAAACGACTATTGATGTCCAAAATTGATCACATGTAAATCAAATGAGATCTTTTTTTGAGAATATTCTAATGGTTGCCTAATTAGTCAATAACAATAAATTAGATTGCATTAGCAGGCTTAGAATACAACGCAATGCAATGAGAATACATAATATCACGGTGTCAGCAAATACTTCAAATATTGGCGAAGGGGGATGGATATGCGTTTAGGTTCAGATTTTAATGCACTTTTTTTTTAGTTTTAAAAAGACACTGATTCTGATTCCCTGCATTCTAAAGATCATAATGGCAACGAAAGAACCCACATAAGAGAAACTTCACAGAGAGACAAACGGCAAGGCGAAGAGAACATAAAAAATCGTAACAGCTGGAAGAAAAAGTTAAACCTGCAAAGTCTTCAATCTTCCTTTTTATCTTTTTCTTTAGGAAATGCTCTTCTTTTGCCTGCAGCAAGAACAGTGAGCAATTAAAATAAAGTGGGGTAGAAGGAAGGAGGCAATCAAAGATGTGTAATCATCAAGACATCCTGAAATGTACATTAACAAATAAAAATTTATACTAATATTTGGTGGTTAGGAGCAAAAGTTGTAAATTTTATTTAGGTTATCAATTGAAAATCCAAGGTAAGAACTTTTATAAGTAGTATAAAAACAAAGGAAAATACTGTTTTTGCGTTCTTCATTTGGTTAATTTCCCAAAAATCCAAAAAAAAAGAAAAAAAATGGGTGAAGAGGTCTCCGTAATTGTAAATGATTTTCACAAAAACAATTTTAAGGGAACGGTCAAAATTTTAAGGGAATACCTAGATCCGAGAGGCGGTTGAGGTAGCGGAGGAGGAGGCGGAGGAGGCGCGATTGGCGTCGGAAGTTGAGGGCCTTGAGGCGGTGGAGGAGGAGGCGGAGGAGGCTCTGGATTGGCGGAGGAGGCGGTTGAGGCGACTGGCGACGGAGGAGGAGGCGGAGGAGGAGGGATTGAGGCGACGGAGGAGGCGGCGGAAGAGGAGGCGGAGGAGGAGGGATTGAGGCGGCGGAGGAGGCGGCGGAAGAGCTCAGAGAGAAAGTGAGAAACGAAGGATTTTAGGGTTTTGTTTTGGGAATAAGTGCGGGTGGGCGGGTGGGCGGGCGGGTATAGAATGCCCATTTAGACCCGTTTAATTGGAGGTAAAATGCACCCGCCCGTTTAGACCCATTTAATTAAATGGGTGGGTTTTGGGCGGGCCAAATAATGGGTGGGCTAAATGGGTAAATGGGTATGGGCATAAATTGCCTTCCCTACTTTGACCAAGTGGGGGGTTTAAAATGATCCTAACTGTAAGAAGGTTTGATCACTCGATTTGTGGGCCTCTCGTTCATTGAAGGAATCGAGAGGAGATTTTGGTTTTGGCCCTGACTGTAGGAAGGTTTGTCCAAGTAAAAAGTGAGAGTGAGAGTACAAATTACTGTAAGAATGTTGATTCGTACAAATCACTCAAAGGGGGTATTCTTGGTGTTAAGTTATAAGGACTTAACACAAAGGGGTTTGACAATTCGTCAAGGATTAATATCAAAATTCCAAGTATTATATCCGGACTCTAACAATAGGAGTGTTGAGTGCACAGATACATCAAAAGTTTGAGTGGATTTAACCGAAAGGAATTTTAGTGGACCCACCGTCAATTAGTTTGATCGGTGGGGGATTCTGTGGTGGAGACTATGAGTCGTCAAACACTAATGAGAGTTTTGTGAGGGAAAATTGATCCAATGAAGTGATCGGATTTCATCTCAGCAAAAGAATGTTCGGAAATTAGGAGTTTAGTGTTTATCACTTTATTCATCATGATCGGGTTATCCCTAAGAATATTACATTTAACATTCTTCCGGGAACTTCCCGTTACATGAATTATCCACCCCCAGCTTTCTTTGCAAAACTGGGTGTATCGTTGTATCAGCTGCATGATCGGGTTATCCTTAAGAATACCCCGCATGGCATTCTCCAGGAACTTCCCGTGGAAATAGTTTAGACTCATATACCTATTGGAGTATCAGGGAGCAGTTTAACCTCTTATACCGATCGGAGAATTGAGAAGCAGTTTATACTCGTATACTCTTCGGAGTGGCAGGAAGCAGTTTATACTCTTATACCGGTCGGAGTTATGCCGTTTTCAACTGGCTCACTCTAGCGTTATGACACCGGCTTCAACCAAGGTCTGGATGCTATTCTTGAGTGTAAAGCACGCCTTGGTTGGGTGAAGGATCCTCCTGTGGTATGTGTAGTACTTCGGATCCGCAATATCGTCAGCTTCCTCCTGATTCGTGATCGGTGGGAGCTTGATCTTGTTATTGTCAAGGAGGGATTTGAAGATGGCTAGAACATCTTCGTCCTTGAAGGAGTACTCTTTTTGAGGCCTCTGATCCGAAGTCTTTTGCTACCTCCGGGACTGCTGTTGCGATGTTTGATTAGCATCAACAGTCGTTGCGGGTGTCTTTCCTTTACCACGGGAGGCGAAGTTCGAGTTCGGAGGATTTGTCGTCGATTGACTCCTCTCGGCCTTCTTCCTTCGGAGGAAGCGTTCGGCTTGTTCCCCTCGGACCTTCAAGTCTTTCCAAGTATTGGACGGTGCTGTCCCCATTGCTTCCAACACGTCCAATGCGAGGTTGTTGTGGCAAGTCTGGAGAATGAACTCCTCGGTGATCGGGTCCCGGCAATTCAACGCTTTGTTCCGGAATCTCTTGACGAAGGTTTCGACCGGTTCCCCGTCCTTTTGTTTCTCGTCGAGCAACGTTCCGATGGATATCTCGGTGTCGTCGTCGAAGAAGTTAGCGAGGAATTTTGTCTCCATGTCGTCCCAGCTATTCACACTTCCTGGCTTGAGGCGGCGATACCAATCGAAGGCGGCTCCGTGAAGAGTGACAACGAATGACCGCACCATCAGAGGCTCATTGCCGGAGATAACACCCAGGTGTGATTTGAAGTAAATCAAATGCTGAGTGGGGGAACCCTTCCCATCGAACGGCGTGAAGTTGATTAAACTAAACTTTTTCGGATAGGGGATTGATTCCCACTCTTTTGGGTATGGACAAGGAATGCCCGTCTTCTTCACCTCTTGAGCAGAAATCAACGTATTGATCTTATTCTCGAGGTTTTTGATCTTCAGGTTTTCACCTGTACCTTCGTTGGCATCCTCGTTACCACCCCCTGCATTGACGAGAGGGTTATTGGCGTCACGAGTTTCATTTGCACCTGTGTCCTCATTTTCCAGATTGTTCTGGTTATGACGACTTGGTTCACCTTGTTGGTTCCTCAATGCCTGGATTTGTTGCTCATGCATCTCTTTCATAGTCTGCATGGCCATCTGCATCTCGAGTCTGAAGCTCTCCTGTTGTTTGGCCATGGCTTCTTCGAGCATCTTGGCCACTTGTTCCGCGCTTATCATGAATGACTCGCGGGGTTCTCCTTCGCTGGATACGGTGTTGTCAGACGCAACCGCAGAGCAAGCATCCGATTCCTCATCTTCTGAAGGTGGTCTTATCCGAACTCTACCATAAGTTCCTCGTGTGATGGCTCCAGACTGCAGACGGGTTAGACGCCGGGATGCTTTCAGAATCGACTCGAGATCATCCCGCGTCGATGTCCTTTTGCTGGTCATGTTAGCGGTGACCCTCGGGAGTTCTCTGTTTTCAACCACCGCTCTTCTTCGTCGGAACCGCCTGGGCCTTGGCTTTGGCTATCCAGTGCTAAGTCTTTCGAACACCGAAACTCTCTCGGGGACCGTCTTGATGCAGTTATATTCAGACAATACCGCCCGAATGAGTTTGGAACAGGGGTATTGAGCTTTGAGCCTATGAGGACTTCTCTTTCTGGCTCTGCTCGTACCCCCAGCACGATAGTACAGCTCGTCCGTATGAAAGTCGGAACAACCTATCGTGTGTTGGCACGATCTCTCAGGTATAACGTCATCGTCATCGGACGACAACGTTTCCTTCTGAGGGCGACCTGCCTTCTTTGGGCTTTCAAAGGTTACGCGCCTCGAAACGCGCTTTTGTGGGCGCGAGCTCTCAGTGGGCTCCTGGACTTCAATGCGCAAATTAGCGTGCGCAGCTGCTTTGAACTCCTTGTCATGCTGAGAATGACGGCGACCCCCAGTATGTTGAGCCGTTCGGGGCTTCTTCATCGGGCCCAAGCGTTCATGAACTTTGCCGCGCTCATCGGGAATTGGACCGAGGCGCTCCAAGATTGACCTCCTTCTCCGGGATGGTTCATGAGGTTGAACTCGTTTTGAAGGCTGTATTGATTGCTCCTTAGCCTGAGTTGCGGTTTCAGACTTCGGCTTCCATATTTGGCGGGTTGGTGGCGGCTTCTTGGCCATCTCCTTCTGCAACCTTCTACGAGCTTCTTGGACTTGAGCCCGTGCTTGCGCTGAGAGTGCGCGGCGCTTGTGAATGCGCTCCTCAAGTGTTGAACGATTCCGTTTGACGCGGATCCATTCATTGGTTGGCGGCTTGGAGGAGCTGCCACTCATCCGTTGTTGAGGCTGCTTGCCTCTTCTGTTCTTCAGATCCGTGTTGTAGCGGATCCCGTCCACAGATTCCATTGCCTTTGCGAATTGTTTCGCAAGGCGTTGACGTTACCTTTGGCGGGCTCTCTTCGAGAGAGTCACCACGCCCTCGGCAACGGAAGATTTGGCCAGAGCAGATCTGACCTGGTTGGAAGTTGGAGAGATCTCACCCGATGCAGCTTCGGCATCCAGCGGGGCGAGATCTTCGTTGGTAGCTTCAACTTCTTCGTACCAACGAACTTTTCTCCTAGAGGAGAACTTCTTGGACTTACGGGGGGAGGTTGATCCGGACGAGGACGACAGGTACTCCTCGAACTTCTGTTGGTCGAACTCGTATTCGACCTCCTCCACGACCGGGATTGAGATCCGCGGCTGCGACGCTCCGATCTCGGCAGCGAGATCGGTGGCTCCCACTGTGGTCGCCAGATTGTTCGCGGGAAAAATCGTGTCTTTCTTCATTGATTCCATTGCACTCTCAATAACTGTTTATCGGTTACAAAGATCCGGTCTTTTTATAAGATCCGGTTACAACGAAAATCAAAATAAAAGAAAAGAAAGATTACAACTTTTTCTCTTGTTTGTCGAACAAATCACGAGCTCCTGTTTTGTGGTCGCTCGCTTGCGTGGGTTGTTTGCCTGCGCCGGGGTTTATCCGTGGACCACCGCGAGATCTAGATCCGGTCGGATCTACGCAGTATAACGGGTATTATTTTACCAAGGAAATAATAGCCGGAGGGATTGTTTCACCAAGGAAACAATCGCTCAAATCTTGGGATCAAAGACCAAGCTTTGATCCGGAGTATATCGACGTAGATCTGAGATCCGGTCCTCTCGAACACCTGCCTTATTTGGCGTTGACGATCGTCGAGCACCAGATCTGGATGAACAAGTCCTTGACGTCCAAAGTTTGAATCTTTTTAAGTTTGGAGCTTCGAATCCTGCAGGGCTTCGCCTCTCTCCAAAAATTCCAACCTTTTGAAATGAAGAACCCCTTGGCCTATTTATAGGCTCTCTGAACTGTGCCCGTGTGCACACAAGAGGGGGGGGGAAGAACCGGCCACCTCAGGGTGGCTCGGCTCATGCCGAGCCACCTTGGGGTGGCTCGGCCACCGAGCCACCTTGGGGTGGCTCGGTTTCGGCCGAGTCCCCTCGGGTGTTGTTCGTTCTGGTCTTTTCCGCTGTT
Organism: Asparagus kiusianus; assembly: GCA_022839385.1. Classification (NCBI taxonomy): domain Eukaryota; kingdom Viridiplantae; phylum Streptophyta; class Magnoliopsida; order Asparagales; family Asparagaceae; genus Asparagus; species Asparagus kiusianus. The sequence goes on along the minus strand of BQKN01064381.1, from coordinate 301,817 downwards.
TTCGGTTTGTGGTTGACTTGGTCTGGAATCGATTTGTTGACTTGATTCCCGATTTGGCAGTAAATCCACTTTGGTGTTTGAGTTCGAATCCGTTCTATGGTTGGACGACTCATTGACTCCCCGAACCGTTGGCTTGATTCCGCATGCGAATGGATGCATTCCGTTATTTGCGTGCGGTTCGTTAGCCTCGTTAGTCCGCTTCGTCGCATATCGCTTGGCCTCGGCGTTGTGGGCTAACAACTTTGTTTGGATACGTCGCCCGATGGTCCGTTTGTTGAATCGGCGTCGTCGAGCTGTGTTAAGGGACCTATAGGCAGTTTTATACGCCTACAATTGCGTGTGTTGTAAAGTTTTCCGTAAACTAGAAAACCGAATTGTGAGGTGTAAACATTGTTCGGGTGAGTGTAGAAAACCTAGTTGTGATAGTGGATTTCTCCCCGGGAGTGGAGAGCGAAGACGTAGGACGGAAGGTTCGAACTCCGTGATCATCTTGGTGTGTTAGAGTTTGCATTGGCGTATCATTCGTGTCTATTGCTTAGTCTATCTTATTCGCCATTGCTCATTGTTCATATTGACCTATCACATTTGTTTTTGCTTATCCTTGCATACAACTTATTGTGTTTCTCATTGTTAGGACATTACACTTTGTTTATATTGCTTATTCTTGCTCATATCATATTGTATATCTATCTTGAAAGAATAATTTGTTAATAAGTTTTAATTAGATTCAATATCCAATAAGATCAGCAATAACCCTATTCACCACCCTCTAGGGTTCTTTCAGGTGGTACCACTTGAAGGCGGCTCTACGAAGGGTGTCGACGAATGACCGGACCATCAAAGGTTCATTACCAGAGATCACGTCTAGGTAGGACTTGAAGTAAATTAGGTGCTGAGTGGGTGAGCCTCTCCTGTCAAATGACGTAAAGTTAATTAGATTGAACTTTACTGGATACGGAATTGACTCCCACTCTCTTGGGTAAGGACACGGTATGCCGGTCTTCTTCACCTGTTGAGTGGACATCAAGGTGTTGATTTTGCTCTCGAGTCCTTCATCTTTTTGTCTTCTCCTGTATTTTTCTTTGGGGTTGCTGAGAAGGTTGAGGAGACTCTATTGGACCATCTTTAGGGTTATTGTTATTGGGAGGAGTACTAGCGTTGATATTTTCATCCACTTCTGAGTCATTGCCTACTTCATTAGTATTGTTGTGATAACTGGATTCACCCTGCTAATTTGATAAGGACTGAAGTTGTTGGGCATGTAGTTCCGTCATGCACTACATTCAACTCCATTTCCATCTTTATTTCAGCTCTGAGCTCTTCTTTCTGCTTAGTTAGAGCGTTTTCGAGCATTTGGGCTAACTGGTCGGGAGTGATGGTGAACGCCTTCCAGACTCATCCTGTGTTGGACACCATGTTGTCTAAAATGATTGCGGAACAAGCATCCGATGTTTCATCATCTGAGGATAGCCCTCTCTGCATCCTCTGATAATCCCTACGTCTGATAGTTCCGGAGCGTAGCCGAGTTAAACGCTGGGATATCAACTGTAAAGAATCAAGACTAGAACGTTGTGTTGACTTCCCTTTGTCGGTCAGATTGATGGTGACTTATGGGAGCTCGTCATCTTGAATAGCCGATCTTTCCTGCGGAAGTGCATTGATTTAGGTTTTGACGCTTCATTGGAAATCCTTTCAAATACCGAGACCCTCTGTGGAGCAGTCTTGGGGCAGCTACATTCTGATAATACTGCCCTGATAAGCTTGGCACACGGACAGTGAGAATTCGTTTCTCGGATACCTCTCTTCTAAGACTTGTTTGTATCCTCAGCCCGATAGTACAACTCATCAACGTTATTATCGGACCAGCCTGTCGGATGTCGGCACGACTTCCCAGGTATAATGTTACCTTGATGGGGGCATGAACATGTACCAAAAATGTTAAAAGTGCACAACCGTATCAAGTTATAGTATAAAAAGTTATCGATCCCACGAGGAAGGTGTTTTGTAGGAGAAAATATAAATTCGGTTCTTATGTTGTGTGTGTGACAAATAGGAGTGAAGAGTAAGTGTGATTGTGGGATATTTAACGAGTGAAAATGATTGTGTAAATGAACGTGTTTCAGAGTGGATGTGATAAAAAAATAAATGTGATCAACAAGGCAAGAAAGAAAAATCAATAAAATCAAGAAACAAATAAAATCAAGAATAAAAAATAAAATTCAAGAAAGTAAAGATGATGGATTCAATTAAAGATATGAGTAATCTAAAATTGAACCCACTTCTTAGAAAAGGGTGATTCACTAGAGGGTTCTAGCCTAAAGACGAATCAAAGAAAATAAAAATAAACAAAAAGAAAAACTAAACCCAAGAGGGTTCTAGCCTCAAGATGAATAGTACAAGAAATTAAAATCTAACTACAAAATAAATTATAAAAATCTAAACTATAGAATAAATCGCAAGAATTAAATACAAAAAAATAAATCTAATCTATAAGTATGAAATAAATCTAAGACAAGAGGGTTCTAGCCTCTTGGCTATTTAACAAGAAAATAAAATCTAACTACAAGCATGGAAATAAATCTAAACTAATAAGCAATAAAAAAGAAATAAAAGAGAAAAAGAAATACAAATCTCCAAATAATTCTTCATCTCCATCTTCATCATCCAACAAAGAGAAGAAATATTTAAAGTGGTGAAAAATTATTTTATTAATTATAACAAAAGTTATAAATTTGGAAGGCCTTCTCAATTAAGAGTGGCCCTCCTCTCTAAATAGAGTTACAAAAATTTTCACACCTCTAACCCCTCACTCTCTACCCCTATTTATAGTAAATATCAGTGAATGTGAGCCATTGGATTAAAATCTTATCTAAAACCATAAAAAATTAGCCCTTAGTTCATAACAGAATTGTCAGTATCGATGCCGCGATGCCAGCATCGATGCTGGTATTGATGTCTAATCAAAAATCTGCCTTCACAAATGGCTTCGTCTCGTCGAGATAGGCGATTTTCATATATTATATGTTAATTTCCGCCTTCCGGATTGAGAGATATCGTCGTTTCTTTACGGCCAACCATCTTGAATATATTTTGTTTTCATATTTGATTTTTTTATTTTCTCCGGCTTCTACAAGCTACTCGGCTTGATTCTGAGCTTGGGATTTTTGGCTCTTGCTTGTGTTCTTTATTTAATTCATGAGCTTTTGTTGAGAGATGAGATTTTTAGGCTTTATTCTTCATTAACCTGTAATTAAAGATAAAAACAATTATTAGTGATAAATTTATTCATATAAACTAGATAATGAGGGTATAAAAGTATAATAACATGTGATTATCACTGTCATATGAGGAATATGTTTTCTTCTGGGGACATAACGCCTTGTTGGCATTCTCAAGAGTCACGCGTTTGGAGCCATGACTTCATGAGCGTGGAGCCTTAATGGGCTCCTGGATCAATACGGTCGGTTACAGGAACTTTACCATTATGGGAGATCTTCAACTTGTTGTGAGGTCATGTGCAACCCCTAGTGTGATGAGTCACTCGGGGTTCAATTACCGGGCCCAAGCGTTCTTTGATCGAAACTTTGCCTCGATCCTCGTACGAAGGACCAAGGCGGTCCGCCATCGTCATCTTAAATCGGGAGAGGTCCACGCTATCGTTGGGCTTCAATAGAGGTACATGCTTAACTGGAGCAGGAGCGGAGCTTGACGGAAGTGGAGAAATAGCCACGGGAGCCAGACTGGCTCGACTCCAATGCGGGTCACCTTGAGGGTATCCGGGGGTGGCCGGGTCACCTTGAGGTTACCCGCGGGTGACCGGGTCACATTTGCGGTAATCTGTATTTTTCGGTCTTCTCGGCTGCTATTTTGGACTTGGGCCTCCATACTTGGCATTGTTTTAGTGGTTTTTTGGCCACCTCTTCCTTTGGTAATTTATGTGCCTCTTGAACGAGAATCCGCGCATGTGCGAGTAGTGTGAGATGCTTCTGAATAGACTCCTTGAGAATTGAACTGGTCTTTTTGACACGGACCCATTCATCGGTTGATGGTTTGGAGGAAGAGTCATTTGCTCGCTACTGAGGCGCTTGGCGTTTCCTGAATTCCAAATCCGCCTTATAACGAATCCCATCAACCGACTCCAAGGCCTTGGCTAATTGACGCGAGAGGCGTTGGCGTTGCCTTTGACGAGCCCTCTTTGACAGAATCGGCACGCCTTCAGCACTTGACTCCTTGATTGAGGAGGGGTTCAAAGCTACAGATCTGGCTTCATTGGAGCCGAATGAGCGTTGCAAGGAGCAACTACAACAGTAAATGGGACGATGATCATCACCCTAGGTCTTTAGATCCGAAGACCAGCGGACCTTCCTAGAGGAGGAGATCTTCCTGCACTTGCGAAGGGAGGAGGATCTGGAGGAAGACGACAGGTATTCCTCGTACTTCTATTGGTCGAACTCGTACTCAACTTCTGTATCAACCGGGATTAGGATCCTTGGTTACGACACTACAGCCTCGGCAGAGAGGCTATTGGATCCCATTGTGGTCGCCAGCGTGTTTGATTCGAAAGTTGGTTTCTTCATTGTAGGACTCATTACAACTTCAGTCGTTACAATAAGTTCAAAAAGAAGGACTTTTTATAAGATTCCTTATACAATAAAAAAAGATTATAACTTTTTTTAAAAATACACGCAGATGATGTTTATCACCCACTCCTCGTGTGGGGTCTTTGCCTGTGTCAGGGTTTATCCGTGGACCACCGTGGATCAGATCTGGTTGATCGAAGGCTAAATGTTCGTTGCTTCACGAAGGAAACAAGAACAGAAGTAAATAATCTCAACCAAGTGAGATTACTACTCTTCTCGAGATCAGTACAAATTTTGATCTCAAGGAATGGCGAAACGGGTCTCAGATCCTTCGAATAGCTCATTCTTTATGCCGGAGTTCGCCAAGATCCCGCTAGCCTCTCTGAAATTCGTGGATCACTCTTCACAGGGACATCACCTCGCCTAAATTTACCGATCCTCAGATCCCCTGCGTATAGGATCCTAGGCTTGTATTTATAGGCTTCAATTATAGTGTTTTTGGATAAGAACAAGTGATTTGACCTCATCTTAGTTAATAACAGACTAACCACATTTAGGGATGATATCCAAGCAGTCGGGAGGCTCTGAAACGAACAAATCCCGAGAAAACATCGAAAAATACGCGTTTTCGGGAACTGGTGTGCGAGTCAGTTCAATGTGACCCACGGGTGTGAGGGTCACATTAAGGTGACCCGCGGGTGTGAGGGTCACATTAATGTGACGCGCATGAGTGTGGGTCACTTTGATGCGATTCCAAGCGACTATGTCTTGTTTTAGTCTTGTTCAGTCATTTTGTGCACGTTTCGACGTTTCTATCATTTGTATGCTTTGCCGATTCGCTTTGCTTCTCCAGGTATCGGATAATCCTCTTTTGATTCGAATAATGGCGTTCATCACCTTCTCTTTATTTTGAGTTGTACAAAAACCTATAGGTAATTTTTGACGCCTACATGCATGCGATCATGTATGTATGAGTAGATGGATGTATAGTCAACAATGATGTTATGAAAAATTGAATATTTGTGTGTTTCATACATGTAAATGGATGTGTTGGAAGGTATTTTGATAAAAAATGTTTTAACATAACAATTCATTTTTATGAAAGTATTAGATATTAGATTTGATTAGATATGTTTGTCTTTATTTTTTACTGATATGATGCGGGTTCATTTCACCTGCAATGTGCATGTTTGACGTATTGGCCTAATAATACGAGGCGTTTGCCTCCCATTCTTCACCAAAAAAAAAAAAAGTAACATATTAACACCTCACACAAGCCCACTCTTCTGATTTTTGACGCCCCAGTTAGTGATATAGGCTGGCTATAGATAAGTGACATCCACACCAGGATCTTGTTTAAATTCCCGGGCCTTTATCTATACAAGTTGGATAATTAAGATGTAACCCTCTTTTTTCCCCCAAATTTTTCCCTATAGAACGAAAGGAAAAGAAGAGAAAAAGAAAAAAAAGGAAAAATACACAGTACAAGAAAAGAGGATGACCGCCGTAGTACAATGTCTACACACGTGGAGACGCTTTCTGCTCGGGTCAAAATTCGTCGTCTGTGAATTTATTCATTTTGAGCTTTCCCTAGTTCTCCTTTTTTTTTAAAATTAAAAATTGTATTAAAAGATTGCGCTTTCTCAGCATCGACATATTGAGCACAGCTTTTCCCAAAAAAAAAAAAGAAATATTGAGCACAGTCATATTAAGAAGCCCATGACTGCAATAGTGAATAAAGATTTCGCAGCACGGCCCAGTCCTTTTACTTCTCATCTATTCATAAAAATACGGCTACATTATTAAAGCAGTTTTTTCCCTAACCCGCTTAATCCTTTCCTTCCGGCTGTTTGTAGGTATTAAAAGTCATAAAAAATGCACTTAGACCTGTTTTTTTGCTGCCAGCCAAATGTTTGATATAAAACCGCTCAAAAGGTGCTAAAAACATAGCAATTTGGTAATTTAGTCATAAAAATATGATCAATAAATTTAACAATGAAATATAACCCTCCCCTACTGCAATAAGTATGTCTGCAGTTTCTTTGTTTTTCTCTTTCTTTTTTCTTCTTCTTCTTTTATGAGAATTTTTAGCATGCCAAACAATCCAGCACCCTAAATTTGGTAATTTCTAGTGTTTTTCGTCCAAAGGTATGCAAGTTGGCACAAACCTAAATCTTCTATAAAAAAACCTTTAAACGTGACAATAATCAAACTCTAGGTCTCTTATCTATTCCTAACACATACGAAAGTTTCTCTTTCTAATTACAGTACTTGATAAGACTCTAGTCACCTAAAAATAAGCATACAACCAATGGCATTATGAAACCTCGCGACAATAAGATTATAGATAACAAGCATCACATGGATTAGACTAAAATCATATCATCCCGTATATTATATATACTCTCCATGCTAATAAACACTTTTGAAAACGAAACATTATGACACGTAAAAAGACCAACATAAATTTTCAATTGAACTAGTCTTAGTACACCGAACCATGCATAAACTAAAGATAACAAAGTTTGGCCCCAAATAGTAAAGTTATCAATCAATCATCCTCATCTGATTTTGAAGAAGAAGTCTCAGCACCAGCTACCAAATTTGAGCCACCCGTCACGTTGGCACCAATTAAAATAAGAAACCTCATTGATAAAATACAAAACAGTCCGAGTCATGAAAGCGATGTGCCCATCAATTTTTCCATCGGGACATAAAGCCAAGTGTCAAAATTTCACTTGCTAGTCTGAAATCCTAACGGTTAACGAACGAAGTGCTTGCTACGCGCAAACTTGACGAGTCGACAAATTGCAAGCAAATCTGGACTCGAACTCTGGATTTGATCGATCATGGCTCGTTGCGGTCTCCATCGGCGTTGTTCGAAAATTGGCCGTCGGCGTCAAGAACTTTACCAGCCGCGCGGGGTGTCTTAATGGGCCGTAGGAATTTGGTGGCGCTCAGGGAATTGGCGACGCTCGATGTCTACACGAGACTTGGTCAATAGATTCCATCAATGATCTTGTCCATTTTGATTCACAGAAACTTGGAACTTATGGTAAAGATTGAGGGTTAGAGTTTCAAGACTCATAACGTGTCGCCACAGGTTGAGCACCCTCTTTATGGACCAAAACCTTGATTCACGCAATGATATCGGCTTATTTAAAAAAAAAACCCTCTTTAAATTTCGTGGTCAGGGATTTGAACATGGATTGCTCTGTGAGTGCTGTAGTGCTGTAACAACATATCTGCAACCTATTTGAGGGGTATTTTTAGAGGAAAATTTGTGGAGAAGAACTTGGAAAAAGCAGATTTTCGGTCATAAGTCGACTCATGCACAGGCATAAGTCAACTTATGGTAAGTCGACTTATGTTTGTGTCATAAGTCGACTTACGATCTGCTCTGGATTGTTGATTTTGGGCTCTGGCAAGTCGACTTATCAGGTTTGATAAGTCGACTTATGATCTCTTCTCCAGTTGCTGTTTTTCGCTCTGCCAAGTCGACTTATGCAGACTGATAAGTCGACTTACGACGGGTTTTTTGGAAAGTTCAGGTTCCTATTTGCAGTCTGTTTGGGTTTCTGTTTTGGTATAAATACCAATACGATTTGAGGGTTTTGTAGGAGTGTTTTGGGGGATTTTGGAGCACAGAAAAGAGAGATCTTTTTGAGCAATTGGTTAGGGTTATTGGTTGAGAGATTGAGAGATTTGTTGGTGAGATTAGTTGGTTCGTTTGAGCGATTTGTAATCTCAATTTGTACTCTCCTTCTCTATTAGTGAAAACCCACCCCCTTCTTGCCCTGTGGACGTAGGCAATTGCCGAACCACGTTAAAATTGGTGTTTGTGTTTGTGCATTGATATTTAGTTGAGTTTGGCCTTCTTTGAACGGCGTTTGTTTTGGTTCCTCGGCGCCGCCGTCCGTCACAACAAGTGGTATCAGAGCTCGGGCTACGCTTGGGCTATTTGGAGGAGTAGATCGCTTTGGAAGTTCATCTAGGGGTGATAAAGGTGGGATCTTTTTGGTAAAAATCTCGTCTTTTCAGTTTGGATCTATTTCTCGTTTGTTTCCGCATTGGTTTGGTGGTGCTTTGAGGATTATGGCCGAGAAAGAAGGAGTTGTGGGCAGTACTTCCGGCGTGAAGACCGTCCAAAGCTTAAATATCCACTCGATGAAGATTGACGTGGAAAAGTTCAATGGCATAAACAATTTTAGACTTTGGCAATGCGAAGTCATGGATGCGCTCAACGCGCAAAATTTGGAAGATACGTTGGAGTTGGACGGGAAACCAGACAATATTGATGAGAATGTTTGGAAAAAGATGAATCGAACGGCATGTGGTGTGATTAGGTCTTGTCTCACTCAAGATCTAAAGTATGATATGATCAATGAGACTTCTGCAAAGAAGATTTGAGAGATCCTTGAGAGCAAGTATTTGACCAAGAGTGTGGAGAATCGCTTGCATTTGAAGAGGAGGCTTTACCGCTTCCAGTTGAAGAAAGGAACCTCCATTGGTGATCACATGAACCACTACACGAAGCTTCTTGCGGATTTGGCGAATGTAGATGTGGTGATTGAAGATGAGGACAAGGCGTTGTTGTTGTTGAGTTCCTTGCCCGACGAGGAATATGAGACATTCGTTCTTACTCTTATTAATGGGAAGGCATCTCTTTCGTATAGTGAGGTCACCGCTGCACTTGTGATGAATTATCAGCTTCGAAAGAAGGATAAGGAGACTTCGATTGAGCCGGTAGCGGGGGCATTGGTCGCAAGAGCAAAGGGTCCAAATCGTAGTGGGAGGTCGCAGTCTAGAGGGGCACATCTTGGAGTTCATAAGAATCAGTGTGCCTTTTGCAAAGAGGATGGACATTAGAAAGTCGAATGCCCAAAGTTAGTTGATCGAGCCGGGAAGAATAAGGAAAAAGCTATTCAAGCTTCAGAGGCGAATGTTATCAAGGCTAGTGGCAACGATTCAGATTCGGATTCTTCGGGCTACTCATTATCTGCACTGCCGTCAGTTTGTGTTGCCTACTCTACAGAGTGGATGTTAGATTCGGGGGCTACATACCACATTTGTCCTATGAGGGATTGGTTCTCCAGCTTTCAGGAGTTGGAAAGAGGGGATTTCATGCTCATGGGGAATGATCATAAATGCTCTATTAGTGGTATCGGTACCGTTCGGATCAGGATGAGTGACGGGGTGATTCGGGAGTTGGTTGGAGTGAGGTTCGTTCCTCAGTTGAAGAAGAACATCATTTCACTTGGAGTTTTAGAGGCAGTAGGCTATAGGGTGACCTTGGCGGATGCACGCTTGAAGGTTACATTTGGGTCCATGATTGTGATGAAGGGCGTCAGAATAAGAAATTTGTATTATTGCATGGAAGCACGGTGATTAATAGGGAGATGACGACTTCATCAGATTCGGCTAGACTGTGGCATTGTTTGGTGCTAGGGTATATGATTGGTAATGCCGTGCATTGGTTGTTGAGGAGTGCTATGACCTACAGATTGAAGTCCTGTGAGCACATTGGGATGATCAAGACCGTGGTGGAGTTTGGCACTCCTATCCATCGAGCGATGGGTCTTTTAAGAGGTGTTCAGTCAGGCATTTGGGGGCCTTCCAAGGAGGCATCATTGGGAGGTAATCATATCTTGGTTTCCGCAGTTGATGATTGTTCTAGGCATTATTGGGTCGCGACCAGTTCCCGTTGGTGTAAAGTCCTAGAAGTCAACAACAATTGGAAGAAGTGTATTGGCAGAAAGGTAACTCGTTGTTTTAGTTTTGGTAGGGGTCCTTTCTTGCGTTTGTGCCGAGCTCACGACAATAGGAGACACTTCATTGGTGTGGAGACTTTGGGGCGACAAGATGAGATGACAGTTTCGATGGGTCGTTCCTTTCTGGAGGAGGATCGACGTTGGTTGTTGAGCATTGGTTCTGGAGCTTCGACATATTTAGGTCATCTTAGTCATAGGTCGCCGACTGCTGCGTTTGGAAATTTTGGATCTGGTGGAGCTGCTTCAGATTTTGGGTTGCGTCGGATGTTTGGATACCCAGCACTTGGTCACATCGTAGATGTGAGATTGGATCCGATTGCGCGTTTAGGGTTCGGAGGCTCAGTTGATTATCATTTGGGAGCTTCTGATTTTGTTCTGAGCAGGTATGTCACATTGGACTCTCAGCAGGTGGAGAGTGTTGATCAGATCGTTCGGATGTCGCAGCAGGTGGAGAGTGATGCTACTCCACGTTGGGTGGAGATTACTCCATGTACTCCAGGTCATTCTGCATTATTAGAGATTCCAGCTGAGGTGACACAGTGTGTGAGTCATTTGGTTTTGGATGCGGATGACGAGTTGGTAGATTCGAGTGCAGTTGGTAGATATATTTTGGATATGGCCATTGGTTTACCTCAGGTGGAGGTGTTTGGATTGAGTCAGTTCGGGGCCATTGGAGGTGCTATCAGTCGCAGATTTGGTGATGATGGAGAAGGGTTGCGTACTCTTCTATTGGATTGAGGGCCTTTGGAGGCCGTTGGGTGAACTACGTGAAGGCTTGATTCCTTGGACAAAGGATACGTAGGCAGTCATTTTGATGTAGCCGATTTGGTGAGTGATATCGACATTTAGGGTGAGTGTTTGCACTCCCATTTGGGTCTCAACATGTGAGGCATTTGTTTGGTTGGTGTCGGCTCAGTTTTGGGAAAACTTCGCCGAGGTGGAGAATTGTGGAGAAGAACTTGGAAAAAGCAGATTTTCGGTCATAAGTCGACTCATGCACAGGCATAAGTCTACTTATGGTAAGTCGACTTATGTTTGTGTCGTAAGTCGACTTACGATCTGATCTGGATTATTGATTTTGGGCTCTGGCAAGTCGACTTATCAGGTCTGATAAGTCGACTTATGATCTCTTCTCCAGTTGCTGTTTTTCGCTCTGCCAAGTCGACTTATGCAGACTGATAAGTCGACTTACGACGGGTTTTTTGGAAAGTTCAGGTTCCTATTTGCAGTCTGTTTGGGTTTCTGTTTTGGTATAAATATCAATACGATTTGAGGGTTTTGTAGGAGTGTTTTGGGGGATTTTGGAGCACAGAAAAGAGAGATCTTTCTGAGCAATTGGTTAGGGTTATTGGTTGAGAGATTGAGAGATTTGTTGGTGAGATTAGTTGGTTCGTTTGAGCGATTTGTAATCTCAATTTGTACTCTCCTTCTCTATTAGTGAAAACCCACCCCCTTCTTACCCCGTGGACGTAGGCAATTGCCGAACCACGTTAAAATTAGTGTTTGTATTTGTGCATTGATATTTGGTTGAGTTTGGCCTTCTTTGAACGGCGTTTGTTTTGGTTCCTCGGCGCCGCCGTCCGTCCCCAACAAGATTTCCAAATAACAATAGCGATCATATGAATTTTTTTATATATTAAGAATTTTATCATGAATTAGACATGTTGGGGATGCACAACCTCCCTGATGCGATTTGGAAACAGAGATTTAGGAGAAAAGAGAGAATTCAATCAATCACAAACACACAAGATTTACGTGGTTCGCTTCTCAATGTGAGAAACTACGTCCACGGCCGTCGCAGGAGAAAATTTTACTATTTTTCGTCACTTTACATCATGCCCTAATCAACCCTTTTATAGACATAAGGGTTTAACAAATAGAAAAGGAAACAGAAAGAAACAGGTCAAAAAACAAAGCTGGGCCGAAACCCGACTCGCGATCGACCGCCACGCCACGTGCGGTCGACTGCGACGAAGCCGAATCCTGATCGGAGTCTCTGGAGTTTTGGCGGTCGACCGTCGCGCCTGTTGGCCTTCTTGTTTTGATGATGTTTAACAAACAATTTACTTCTAATGTTGTTTGTCTAGTGTTTGTGTTTTCGTATTTATTCTAGGCAAACAACGTTGTTGGAGGTTGGATGGATTAAGCCTACACGATCATATCAAGAGGAGGATGGCGGAGATGTGGAGTGAAGCAATACAATTCAAGTTCAAGATCCAAGTTTAGCTTCATCCGCAACGTGTACCAAGTTGAGCTCAATGAAGATCAAGATCAAGCTTGGGTAATTTAGTTTAGGATTTATATTATGTGTGTTAGTACTTTAAGCTCAATATTACACACACACATTATATTGGTTTTCATGTATATATATATATAGTTTCATATATACATATATGTTTTGGTTTCCATGTATATATATAGGTATATATATACATACATAGTTTTGAGTTTTCATGTTCATAAATATGAGATTACACATTTTATATTTATTATTGTGTTTTTGGTTTAGCTATATAAATATGAAACAAATTTACATTCATATATATATTCATATGTTTCATACTCTATTGTGTTTTTGAAAACATTGCATAGAATATGCAATTTTGTGAAAATACTGTCTTATTAGTTTATAGACTTCAATATCAGTTTATACATGTTTTACTAAGTCTATAAAAACATTTCACAAAGTTTCAAAGGTTGGTTTATGTCAAAACATCAAAATTCAAGTATCTCATATTTTCATGTTTTGGACTATTTTGTAAAATGATGATATTTTTTATTTGGGAGGTCCTTTCTCGAAACCAGTCGTTATAGCATGTTTATTATCATGTCTACAATCATTCCCCAAAGTTTTATATTTTTTGGAATTTATTTGATATTTTTAAACAGCGTTTTAAAATCAGATATACAGTTTTCAGTTTTTCATATGTCAGTTTTCGGTCGACCGGACCGGTCGACCGAACCTGAGGTCAAATGTTTACTGGGCGACAGAGAGCTGTCGGTCGACCGGTCCGGTCGACCGATGAAAATTTCCGGTCGACCGACGAATTTTCCGGTCGACCGACGATGTCTTTTTCTGCTTCCAACGGCTCTTTTTATTACCGTTGCTTTGGGCTGTTTTGTCATTTGGCTTGGGGGTTTTGGCTGAGCTTTGAGTGGGTATATATACCCCATTGCTGATGTCTTTTCAAGTCAATCAAGAGAGTTTTAAAACAAGTTTAAGAAAGTTTTAATCAAGGGTTTAAGTTTGTTTAAAGTGTGTTTATAAGCTTTTAAGCATTTGAGTGTTTTCGGTTTTGTGAATCAATTTCACAAGAGCAAATGGAGATCATCCTTAGTGTTTGAGCATTCACTCTTCTCCCTCTCTCTTGTCATCTATAGAGAAGTTTCCTTAAACTCAATTCTAGCATTTTATAAGTTTGTTCTTAATTTCATAAGCTAGATTTTATATTGAGTTTATATTGCTTTATCTCTTTGTTCACACACAACCTATTGAGCTTATTGTATTTACATTCATAGTATAATTTGGGGTTGTGGGTTTGTGACTAAGAGTTGTGCTTAATTGAGTTCTCACTTTGTTTAGAGAACAATCATTATATTTATATTGTGCTTATTGAGATATTCACTTGTAATACACTTGTACACCGAGAGAAGTGTGTGGTGAGAGACGGGGTCGAATCCAAGAGGAGTGGCGTCGGTTGACGTGCCTAGGGAGAGGTTGTAACCGAGCACTTGAGGAGGAGGACACGGGCTAGGACCAACACTTAGTGTGTGAGGTGTGATTGCATAGTGATTGTATTGTGAGGTGTAAACGTTGTTCGGGTGAACGTAGAAAACCCGGTTGTGATAGTGGAGATCTCCTCGAGGTGAGGAGCGGGGACGTAGGTCGTGGGGACCGAACCTCGTAAACATATCGCTTTGTTTGTGATTGCATTGGCGCACTTGTTTTTCATGTTCATATCTTACATCGCCATTGTGTATTGCTTGTTGATCATCTTGCCCTATCACACTTGTAGTTATTGTTTACCCTTGTGTTAGTTTGCATATCCTTGCACATATCTTATTGTATATCTCTTTGTTAGGATATATCACTTTGTGTATATTACATATTCTTGCTCATAAGTAATTATATATCATCTTGCAAGAATATACTTGTTAATTATTTTTAATTGGCATTTAATCGGATTAGATTAGCATAAGACCCTAATCACCCCCCTCTAGGGTCTAACAATTGGTATCAGAGCTTGGTGCTCTTTGATTTAAGGTCTAACCACCTTGAGTTAAAGATCCAAGTTATCTTATTTTGTGCTAATCAAGTTATGATTACTTTTTTCTTGCTTGCATATTTTCATATATATATCTTGAACATGAATATATTTCGTTTAGGCCATGAATCCAATCTTGCTCCTAAATTCATTAATTTTCCCTATGCACAATGGGCTTCTAGATTTAAACTATTTGTTGAATCTAGAAATATTGATTTATGGAAAATTATTAATTGTGCTTATATTGTGCCCACATTGGAGAAATCTAAGTGGAGCAATCATGATAATAAAATGTTTAATATGAACAAGCTTTTGTTAGAATACTTGCTTAATGCCTTTGATTCATCCTTTTCTAACAAATTTGTTCATTTTGATAGTGCTTACAACTTATGGAAATTCATAGAAGCACATCAAGGCAACTTGGAGGAAATCCGACGTAGTTTGGAGGATTGTTCTTCAAGTTCATGTGGAGTTTCATCATGCACACGGCCACTAGGTGATAGCCCTAGTGTGGTAAACGATTCGGAATCCGATGATGATATATCTATTAATGAACTCGCTTGTGCATATGAAAGATTATCTCATGCCTATACAAAATTACAAAATAATTTTATTGATCTTAAAAGCAAGCATGTAGAATTAAAATCCGATCATGAGTTGCTAGTGTCCAAATTTGATGTCATTATAAAAGAAAATACTATGCTTAAAGAAAACAATGACTTATTAAATTTGGAAAATAAAAAATTGGCCTCATCCTTGTCTAGCTTATCTCATGCTAAAGATAATGCCTTTTTAGAAGTAGAAAGGTTTAGAAATAAAATCGATAATCATACATGTTCTACTTCTAGTTCAAATGCATACGTGCCTAATAATGAAGATTTGAATCTTGTGAATAAACGCATTTCATCATTAGATTCAACCCTTAAAACATGCATGGTAGAGAATAAGAAACTTATGGACTTGGGTGCAAAATCTCGTACTACAACTTCTAAACCCGTACACTTTGCACACTTGTATAGCAAAGCCTATAAATGTTCTATTTGTGGTCGTAAAGGCCATTTAGCTAAGTTTTGCTATGATGCACATAAATCCTCCAAGACTAATGTTTGTGATTGCATTGGCGCACTTGTTTTTCATGTTCATATCTTACATCGCCATTGTGTATTGCTTGTTGATCATCTTGCCCTATCACACTTGTAGTTATTGTTTACCCTTGTGTTAGTTTGCATATCCTTGCACATATCTTATTGTATATCTCTTTGTTAGGATATATCACTTTATGTATATTGCATATTCTTGCTCATAAGTAATTATATATCATCTTGCAAGAATATACTT
The DNA here is from genome assembly GCA_022839385.1 of Asparagus kiusianus. Taxonomy (NCBI): domain Eukaryota; kingdom Viridiplantae; phylum Streptophyta; class Magnoliopsida; order Asparagales; family Asparagaceae; genus Asparagus; species Asparagus kiusianus. Next base: position 285,863 of record BQKN01064381.1, on the reverse strand, counting down.
GTTAATTATTTTTAATTGGCATTTAATCGGATTAGATTAGCATAAGACCCTAATCACCCCCCTCTAGGGTCTAACAGCGCCAACCGCGGTCGACCGCGACGAAGCCTCCTGCTGATGGTAGCTCTCTGGACTTTTGGCGGTCGACCGTCGTGCCATGCACGGTCGACCGCGACGAAAGCAAAAATTCTGGCTGCTCTCTGGACTTTTGGCGGTCGACTGCCGCGCCATGTGCGGTCGACCGCGAAGCTGCTCCTCAGCAATGTGCCTGTCTGTGCACGTCGGTGGTCGACCGTCGCGCCATGCGCTGTCGACCGCGATACTGCCAAATCGCGTTCTTCGTTGTTTTGCTTGAACTTCGTCGTCTTGCTTGAACTTCGTCGTCGTCGATCCTGTTCCTCCTATTCCACTTTGTTCCTCTTCATTCTGAAGTATAGGGTAGGTCTGATAGTTAGGCTTCACATATCCTAACAATCTCCCACTTGGAGACTAACTTTCAATCTCTTTCAGCTTTCTCTGCGGCGACGGCCTCCATATCATCAAGTGCTGAGGCCAACTGAAATTGAACACAACTTTAGTTTCTCTGTAGTGACAACCTTGGTAAGCATATCGGCTGGGTTCTTGCTTCCTTGAATCTTCACAAGTTCCAACATGTCCTCATCCAACGCTGATCTTATGAAGTGGTAGCAAACCTGTATGTGTTTGGTCCTTGCATGAAAAGCGGGATTCTTCACCAAATGAATTGCGCTCTGGCTATCACAATGTAAGACACTCTTCTCACTTTTCTGTCCCAGCTCCTCCAAGAAACCCTGCAACCATATCATCTCCTTGCTTGCCTCTGTCACAGCAACATATTCAGCCTCTATCGTTGATAAAGCAACGATCTTCTGCAATTGAGAGACCCAACTGATAGCTGTAGAGCCCAAAGTGAATACGTATCCTATAGTGCTTCTTCTCTGGTCTATTTCACCAGCATAGTCTGCATCAACAAAACCCTGCAGAACTAACTTGCCTCTCCTGAAGCATAAACAGTCTTCTATAGTACCTCGCAGGTATCTCAGAATCCACTTTACTGCTTCCCAGTGCTGCTCTCCTGGATCTGACATAAATCTGCTCACAGCTTTCACTGCATGGGCAATGTCAGGTCTCGTGCATACCATGGCATACATGAGGCTTCTAATGGCTGAAGCATATGGAACCTTAGCCATGTAGTCTTTCTCCTCATCAGTCTCGGGGCACTGCTCCTTAGTCAATTTGAAATGACTAGCTAACAGTGTGCTAACGGCCTTAGCACCACTCATCCCGAATCTCTCAAGCACTCGCCTAATGTAATCGGCTTGAGATAGCCGCAGTGTGCCCAAGAGCTTGTTTCTGCTGATCTTCATCCCCAATATCTGCTTTGCTGCGTCTAGATCCTTCATGTCCAACTCACTCGATAGCTGCTTCTTCAGCTTCTTGATCTCTTTCATGTCTGAACCGGCTACAAGCATGTCGTCAACATATAAAAGCAGAATGATGTAACTGTTGTCGAACTCCTTAACGAAGCAACAATGATCAGCATTGCACCTGGAGTAACCGTTCCTGTGCATGAATCCATCGAACTTTTTGTACCATTGCCTTGGAGCTTGTTTCAAGCCGTACATGCTCTTCTTCAATCTGCATACCATCTTCTCTTTTCCCTTTTGAGTAAACCCCTCTGGCTGCTGCATATATATCTCTTCCTCTAGATCACCATGGAGGAAAGCTGTCTTTACATCTAGCTGCTCGAGATGTAGATCTTTAGCTGTAACAATACTCAGGACTATTCTGATGGTAGTCAGTTTGACTACAGGAGAGAAGATCTCTGTGTAATCAACTCCTTCCCTCTGCTGAAATCCTTTAACCAACAATCTAGCCTTATATCTCTTGGAACCATCATGTTCCTCTTTGATTCTGTACACCCATTTGTTACTCAAGGCCTTTTTCCCCGTTGGTAGCTTCGCAAGTTCTCATGTCTTGTTGGTGTTCAAGGATTTTATTTCATCTTTCATAGCAAACTCCCACTTGCTCGCATCATCCACTCAAAGGGCCTCATCATAACTTTCTGCCTCTCCACCGTCACTCAACAATAGGTAGTTGAGATGAGCTCTGGGCTGTAGTGATGGATACCTTAGATTAGGCTTGGGAACTCTAGCTGATTGCCTCAACTCTCTGACGGGCGGAACATGCTCTCCATCTTCATCTGCCCCTTCTAAAGTAGTCTCATCCATCAATTCTTCTTCTTCTTCATCAGAACTAGCTTCGGGATTGCCTCCATCTGAGGCATCATCTGACTCGAAGTATGTGGGATCACTCTGCACCAAACTAGTGGACTGAAGGGTATCACGGTCTTTGTAGAGGACTATTTCATTAAAGACCACATCCCTGCTTCTGATGATTTTCTCGTTCTGCTCATCCCAGAACTTGTAGCCAAACTCATCACCGCCATAGCCAACAAAGAAACATTTTAAGGACTTAGGATCAAGTTTGTTTCTTGCATGATCACTCAGATGTACATATGAAACACATCCAAATACTCTCAGGTGAGAAAGATTTACCTGCTTTACCTGCTTTCCACTCCATACTTCTTCAGGTATTTTGTGCTCCAAAGGCACTGATGGTCCCCGGTTGATCAAGTAGGTAGCTGTGTTGACTGCTTCTGCCCAGAATTGCTTTGGAAAACCTGCTTGTAACCGCATACTTCTGGCTCTCTCAGTCAACGTTCTGTTCATCCGTTCTGCTATGCCATTCTGCTGGGGTGTACCTGGCACTGTCCTCTCCAATCTAATGCCGCTGTCATAACAGAACCTTTTGAACTCTGAGTCTTCATACTCACCTCCGTTGTCAGAACGAATATTCTTGATCTTCAAACCGGTCTCGTTCTCTACCATAGCCTTCCATCTCTTGAAGACTTCAAACACTTCTGATTTGTGTTTCATGAAATAGACCCAAGTTTTTCTCGAGTGATCATCTATGAAGGTCACAAAATATAACCTTCCGTTGGTGGATGGTACTGATGCTGGACCCCACACATCTATGTAAACTAACTCAAGCTTCTCTTCTTTAGGAGTTCTACCAACCCTTTTGATGCTTATTCTCTTTTGTTTCCCAAGAATTCAACTTTCACATAAGTCAATATCAGCCGATCTCAAACCTGGTAACTTCCCATTCGACTGCATAACCTTTAGGCCTTTGCTACTCATGTGACCTAACCTCTGGTGACACAAATTTGGGTCGGGCAACAACCATGGATCCCTTTGTAACCTTCCACGTATCACATGCGAAGGTTGATACATATCCCTCTTTCGCTAATTGTCCTATGGAAATCAGATTTTTCCTCAAGCTAGGAACATGTCTCACATCACTCAGCTTCCATATAGACCCATTGAGCTTGATCTGCACGACTCCTTTGCCAACAATATCACAGGGCTGATCATCACCAAGATAGACTTTTCCTAGGTTTCCTAAAACGTAGTTCTCAAATAAATCTCTATTTGAGGTAGCATGAAACGAAGCTCCTGAATCCAGCACCCACGATTCAGTTTTGCTCTCCAACGAACAAATTAGGGCATCATCTGATTCTCCTGAGGCCATGTTCGCTTCAGTCTTGTTCTCCTTGTCCTTCTTGGGTTCTCGGCACTGATTCTCATAGTGGCCAAACTTGCCACAATTCCAGCAATCGATCTCCTTCTTGCCCTTGCGGTTCCTGGACTTTGATCTTCCGTTCCTCGAGTTAGGTCTTCCACGGTTATTCCCTCTATTTCTGTTTCTATTTATTCCTTTGCTCTCAAGATTCAACGCCGACCCTGAATTAGAAATCTCTTCCTCTTACCTTCTAATCTCCTCAGTCATAATCATGTCCACCACATCTGAAAACTTCAGTTTTGATTTGCCACATGATCTGCTAATCGAGATAACGGTACCCTTCCAACTGTCGGGTAATTGACCAAGTATCAAGAGGGCTTGGATTTCATCGTCAAACTGAATATTGACAGTGTTTAGTTGATCCATGATCTCGTTAAACTTGTTCAGGTGTTCCTTGAATTTCTGGCTCTCGGACATCCTCAAATTAAATAACTTTTTAATGAGATGTACCTTAGTCGCCGCAGAGGGATGCTCATACATACTAGACAACGCCACCATGAGATCCGCCGTCGTATTCTGATTCTTGATGTTGAACGCTACTGATTTAGACAAGGTCAACATGATCGCTCCAAGGGCCTTTCGATCCAATAGCTTTCAATCCGCATCTTTCATATCCGCCGACTTCTCTCCCAATGGTAGGTATAAATCCTTCTGATAGAGGTAGTCTTCCATCTGCATCTTCCAGAACCCAAAGTTTGTTCCATCAAACTTCTCAATCTTGGATGTTTCCTTCTCAGATCCCATTGTCTCTGACCTCAAATCGCTCGCGCCGAACCTGGTCGCTCTTATACCACTTGTTGGGGATGCACAACCCCCCTGATGCGATTTGGAAACAGAGATATAGGAGAGAATAGAGAATTCAATCAATCACAAACACACAAGATTTACGTGGTTCGCTTCTCAATGTGAGAAACTACGTCCATGGCCGCCACAGGAGAAAATTTCACTATTTTTCGTCACTTTACATCATGCCCTAATCAACCCTTTTATAGACATAAGGGTTTAACAAATAGAAAAGGAAACAGAAAGAAACAGGTCAAAAAACAAAGCTGGGCCGAAACCCGACTCGCGGTCGACCGCCGCGCCACGCGCGGTCGACCACGACGAAGCCGAATCCTGATTGGAGTCTCTGGAGTTTTGGCGGTCGACCGCCTCGCCACCCGCAATCGACCGCGACGAAGCCTCCTGCTGATGGTAGCTCTCTGGACTTTTGGCGGTCGACCGTCGCGCCATGCGCTGTCGACCGCGACGAAGGCAAAAATTCTGGCTGCTCTCTGGACTTTTGGCGATCGACCGCCACGCCACGCCACGCGCGGTCGACCGCGAAGCTGCTCCTCAGCAATGTGCTTGTCTGTGCACGTCTACGGTCGACCGCCGCGCCATGCGCGGTCGACCGCGATACAGCCCAATCGCGTTCTTCGTCGTTTTGCTTGAACTTTGTCGTCGTCGATCCTGTTCCTCCTGTTCCACTTTGTTCCTCTTCATTCTGAAGTATAGGACAGGTCTGATAGTTAGGCTTCACATATCCTAACAACACATCCTGCAACTCTTGTTAGAATGAAAAATAATCATGTCGCTTTAGTATTCTGAATCATAAAAAGGACTGTTGAAAGTCACAAGTGTCCAAAACCACATATGACTAATAAGTGCATACAAGACACACTCCTAAAAAAGTATCTCCACGTGAGGTTAAATATCCCCTCTTTCTATATTTTTCATATTTCAAAGTTATATATTGTGAATAATTGCTCTTCTGACTATGTCAAACAAACAACATAATGTTGTTTGTTGCTATTGCTCTTTTTCTTGTCTATTTTCTCAGTATTCTTGACATAAATGATGACAGTGAGTAAGATTTTGGAAATAGATTTTTTTTTTCCGGGTCCAAAAAAACACTTGCCACGCGGAGTCTTGTAATCAACCCGCGTGAAGGCCACCCATAATTTGTATGCAAACGTGTATGAATGGAACACTGGCAGTGGCTCATCGGAGGTAGTACCAAAAAAAAGAGCGAGCAATAATGGAAAGAAAGCGGTGAGGATCAAAACATGGAGCATTATGGATCATCAGTCTTGATATTGGAAGTTAAGTAGAGGGGACCGGTTCTTCAGGCTAAGGGACAAATAACATCAAATGCTCCAAGTCTACATAATTTTGATATCTTTTTTGAGTAGTTTACGTAATTTTTATGTCACTTGGAGTTGAGTTATCTTCATTGCTCTTGATGTAAAATGTGGGGCTTTTCTGGATGGAAACTTTGTTGAGTCAGTGTACTAACATTGTCCAGTATCAATGTTACTTGGATATATAATGTTGCCCCTCCTAAAATGACGAATTATCTAAATTTCTAATGGGAGAAAATGGTAAGAAAGAAAGAAGTAACATGCGATGTTTGTTCATATAATTGGTGGTAATGGTGACAATACCTATATTAGATTACTTGGGGAATATTCATCACTAATTTGTCAATAATATCTTCATCAATAATATCTAGGGATATGAGCGATTAATTGAAAAACTAGCCATAATAAATTAGGAATTTGGATTTTTCCTAAATAACAATTATTCATTTACGTTGGAATGATGGCTTATATTCATTATAAGTGGACAACTAAAAAGAAAATTATCCTGAAAACCACCTTAAAAATATGAGGAAATTGCATCAAGGCCCCAAAAGCAAAACTTTTATGTGCTTCAGCTCCTTTAACTTTTCCTCATGTGGTTCAATCCTTAAATTCAAGATCTATGTTCTGCAGCCATCTTTTAACAATTATTACATGTCAACTAAGCATAGACAGAGAATAAAAAAATAAAAAACCCCAAAATGTCATTATCTCCTCTATTCTTTCATGTTAAGTCTAAAAGCAAGTTAAATTAGACTTAACATGAACCGTATTAGACTTAACATGAACCGAATTAAATTAGACTTAACACGAACCGAATTAGACTTAATCTGAACCGAATTAGACTTAACATGAAAGTCTAGTTCATATTAAGTCTAATTTGGTTCATGTTAAGTCTAATTTTATTCCTTCTAAATCTAATTTAAATCATGTTATGTCTAATTCAACTTATTTCAAGTCTAATTTAATTCATGTTAAGTCTAATTAAACTTTTTTTAAGTCTAATTTCATGTTAAGTCCAATTTAGTTTATATTAAGTCTAATTTAATTCCTTTTAAGTCTTATTTAAATCATATTATGTCTAATTCAACTTGTTTTAAGACTAATTTAATTGAACTTAACATGAAATTAGACTTAAAATGAACTGAATAAATCTAATTTTAATCCAATTTAGTGTTAAGTCTAATTTAGTACATGTTAAGTTCATTTTAGTTCATGTTAAGTCCAGTTTGATCGTGTTAAATCCAGTTTGGTTCGTGTTAAGTTCAGTTTGGTTCGTGTTATGTTGAGTTTAAATTATTTTAAGTCTAATTTAAATTATTTTAAGTCTAATTTAAATCATTTTAAGTCTAATTTAATTCATGTTAAGTCTAATTAAACTTGTTTTAAGTCTAATTTCATGTTAAGTCCAATTTAATTCATATTAAGTCTAATTTAACTCCTTTTAAGTCTAATTAAATCATGTTATGTCTAATTCAACATATTGTAAGTCTAAAAATAAGATGAATTTGACTTAACATGAATCATGTTAAGCCTATTTCAACTTATTTTAAGTCTAATTTCATGTTAAATTCAATTTTACTTCATGCTAAGGCCAATTTGATTGTTGTTAAATCTAATTTAATTTTTTTTAAGTCTAATATCATGTTAAGTCCAACTTGATTCGTGTTAAGTCTAATTTCAGTTCATGTTAAGTCTAAATTCAAATTCATGTTAAGTTTAATAACAATTCATGGTAAGTCTAATTTCATGTTAAGTCAAACTTGATTCGTGTTAAGTCTAAATTCAATTCATATTAAGTCTAATAACAGTTCATGTTAGGCCTAGTTTCATGATAAGTCTAAATTCAGTTCATGTTAAGTCTAATAACAGTTCATGTTATGTTTAGTTTCATGTTAAGTCTAACTTGATTCGTATTAAGTTTAATTTCAGTTCATGTTGAGTCTAAATTCAGTTTATGTTAAGTCTAGTAACAATTCATGTTAAGTCTAATTTCATGTTAAGTCCAACTTGATTCGTGTTAAGTCTAAATTCAGTTCATGTTAAGTCTAATAACAGTTCATGTTAGGTCTAATTTCATGTTAAGTCCAACTTGATTCGTGTTAAGTCTAATTTTAGTTCATGTTAAGTCTAAATTTAGTTTATGTTAAGTCTAATAACAGTTCATGTTAGGTCTAATTTCATGTTAAGTCCAACTTGATTCGTGTTAAGTCTAAATTCAGTTCATGCTAAGTCTAAATTCAGTTCATGTTAGGTCTAATTTTAATCATGCTAACTTCCTTTTAAGTCTATGTTAAGTCTAAATTCAGTTCATGTTAGGTCTAATTTTAATCATGCTAACTTCCTTTTAAGTCTAATTTAAATTATGTTAAGTCTAATTTAACTTTTTTAAGTCTAATTTAATGTTAAGTCCAAATAAATTAGACTTAAAATAAGTTAAATTTGACATAACATGATTTAAATTAGACTTAAAAGAAATTAAATTAGACTTAATATGAATTAAATTGGATTTGACATGAAATCAGACTTAAAACAAGTTGAATTAGACTTAATATGAATTAAATTAGACTTGAAACAAGTTGAATTAAACATAACATGATTTAAATTAGACTAAAAAAAATTAAATTAGACTTAACATGAACCGAATTAGACTTAACATGAAATAGAGTTTCATGTTAAGTCTATTTCAACTTGCTTTTAGACTTAATGTGAAAGAATAGAGGAGATAAAGATATTTTGGGGGGTTTTTACTTTTTATTCTCTGTCTATGCTTAGTTAACATGTAATAATTGCTAAAAGAGGGATGCAGAACATAGATCTCTAATTTAAGGGTTGAACCACATGGGAAAAAGTCAATGGGGCTGCAGCACATGAAGATTTTGTTTTTGGGGTCTTGACACAGAAATCACCTTTTATTTTTAATTTATATATAAACTATCTTTAAAATATGTTTTTGTTCCAATCAACCACCACCTAGTCAAATCTTCATTGAAAAAATAAAAATTAATTTTTAAAATCCAAGTTTGAAGTACATGACTTGCATCATAAGTAGATCTAAACAGTAGCAAAATGAGTCATATCTTGAATGTGAGTTTTTAAGGGTATTTTTTGGATGTTAATGAATATTTTAACTGAGAGGTGTTTGATTGGAACAATACTTTAAAGGTGATTTACGTATAAATTGACTATGAAAGTAAAATTACACTAATTTTAAGGTGATTTCTAGGAAAAAAAACCCAAGTAAGAACATTATCTTGACTTAATTTGGGACTAAATTTTAGTGAACTAAGTAATTTTGATATCAGTTGGAGTTATCTTCATTGTTTTTGCTTTCAAACGTGGGAGTCTTCCGCCGAAGGAAAAACTTTCCCGAGTCACTGTACTTGCATGTGTTGTCTTGAATCAACGTGACTATGATTTGTAATGTTGAGTCCTTTTCTTTTTCTAAAAATGGAGAAGTATATCCAAGTTCCTTAATTTCTTTGAGAAGAGAGTAATAGGACGAAGAGAACAAAAAAAAAAAAAAGGAAAGGAATAATACTAGCCAAGCGCATCACTTGGATCAACTTCCGTGATAGTTTGTTCATATTATTGGTGCGGAATTGTGACAATTCCAATATTAGATATTTCTTGGAAAAATCCAGTACTACGTACCTAATTATATCTTCAAGCAATATAGCTAGCAACCTGAGTGAAATATCGCTTAATTAAGTTTGAAGATTTTATAGTGAACAACTCACTTTCTAATCAAAACCGTTAATTTATTTATAACTGAGGGAAAAATACTATTGTTCATAGACCGAAAAACTAATGACATCACCAGATTATCATTTATCTAACTTATGATTGTTATTTTAAGTGAAAATATAGCTGTCTTTTTTAATTTTTTGTAGACATGTTACATTGGATCGATTATAAGAAAATCTCTCTGAAAATAAAACAATAACCTACTTTTAGTGGTTAATTGCACTAAACTAAGTAGAAGATTAAGATTGCATAGATTTAGTACACAGAGTCGTGAGATATGTGAAGAGTGGGATATTATAGGATGATATGTGGAAGGAGAAGGTTAGACTTAACGTACGTCATTTTCTTGCATGTAGCTTCTCTTTCAATGTGACAAATAGTTATACATGACCTTTTTGTTAGTTATTTGTTCGGTATTCAATGACATGACGAGTCGATTTTACGTTTATCATAGTGTTCACAAGTAGATAAGGCTGCAATATATATAGCCGAAACGTTAAATACAGAAAAATAATATTTATGCAGACAATGCAAATGGATTTTTCAGACTTATTTTCTGAGAAGTACTTTTCGACAGCAATGAATATAAATATTTCTTTAACAGAAAAAAATCTCTTTATTTAGACGTGGGTCCAATTATACTACCAACATCATAGATGGAGATAGGGCTGTCAAAAAGCCGGGCCGGTCCCGGTCGAGCCGGAACCCGGCCCGAGCCTCAAATAGTAACTTTTTTAAATTTAT
>BQKN01064381.1:246713-260589 GCA_022839385.1 Asparagus kiusianus | reverse complement strand
AACCGAGTGTGTAGAGAAGTTCCGGCTTCCAAACCGGGTTGTGTAGTTGATTCTCCCCGGGAGTGGGGAGCGGAGACGTAGGACAGAAGGTCCGAACTCCGTGATCATTTCCTTGTGTTTGGGTTTGGCATTGGCGCATTTATTCTTGCATATTGTTATATTGCATAATCATTTTGTTTACCCTTGTTTATATTGTATATCCTTGCACATATCTTGTAGCATATCATACTTGCTAGGATATATTTGTTAATTAGTTTTAATTGGCATAAAATCGGATTAGATTAGCATAAGACCCTATTCACCCCCCTCTAAGATTCTTTTCTAGTGGCATTAGGGTCTAACAGTCGGAAGTAGAAATTTCACCCGATTAATAACCTGTAAATAGTTTTGTTCGAGTGGTACTTTTTGTTACACCCCTTGGTAATTAAATACATGCCTTATTAGTTAGTCTATATATATGGCAATATAAGCTTAAAATTGATTTAAGATTTTACTTGCTCTCCAATTAGAATAATTATGGCAATGAGTAAATTAAGGGATTTACTTGTTGGACAAGTCAATTAATCACACAATGAAGATTCATTCATTTCTTGGAGACAAAGAAGCAGGAGGCCATAAAATAGTGAGGGTTGCTATGAGATTTACATAGTGCAAGAAATTGAAGAGAGAGTGAGAGTTGTAGAGCGACTGTGCAATTTTGTATTCGACATAGGAGTTGTGAGAAAATCTAATGTTCGGTAGTTCACGACGGAATGAGTTAGTGTTGTAAAGGAATTATTTTGGGTATTATCCTTCTATTCATTGTTCTTTTATTCTTGCTCTATTGTACTTGTACTCTCTCTTTGATTGTAAGAAAGAACTAAAGATTTGTGCCCAAGTGGACATAAACAGTTTGTCAAACCATATTATAATTAGTGTTTTGTGCTTGTACTTATTTTTCATTAGTATCGTTTGTATTTCATTTGCAACATGATCTAAAGTTAAAAAGACACCATAATGTAGATTGCTTATCCCTCCTTCATATACAATTAGAAATTGGTGGTTCTTCTAAATGCAAAAAAAAAAAAAGAAAAAAAAAGAAAAAACATGTCATCTAATTACACGACACATGTCATATTAAAAACAACCATGTGGACATATAATCTATCTTCACATATTTAAGAATTCTCATCAAATTAAAACTATTCATAGTAAGAAAATTTTTAATAATTAAATATTTAGTAATCCTAATCGAATTACAACTATCCATGATTAAATATCTCATAATTATATCCCTCATTTATATATAAATTGGTGAGCTACTTCTAAAAGCTCAAAAACAGGCCACGTGTCAAAAAGTTATCAAGTGTCCATCTATCCTATCAAAAATTAATAGATTGATACCTAATCCTATATTCACTTAAGAACCCTAATCAAATTAAAACAATTCATAATAAAAAAATTCTAATAATAAAATCCCTCCTTCACAATCCTCTTTAACTAAGAATCCTTATCAAATTGAAATTTTATAGTTTAAAAATTCCAATAATCAAAACCCTTATAAAAATTTCAAGGTTAGAAAATTAGTAACTACCCTCTTAAAAGTCTAAAAATCACAAACAATCCCATAAAATTTAAAAATTACAAACTACCCTTGAGATCCAAAAATTAGAAATAGCCTCTTGATAAATCTAAAATTTTAAATATGCTCGTAAAAAATAAATAGTTTACAATGAACCCTTTAAAATTCAAAAATTACAAATAGCATCATAAAAATTAATATATTATACATTGTCCCTTCTAAAATCGATAAATTTAAAAAAAATTCCTTAAAAATCCAAAAATTATGAAATTCCCATGAAAAGTTCAAAAATTAAAAATAGCCCCTAAAAGTTCTAAAATTTTATAAACAACTCCTTAAAATTTTTACAACTATCACCTCAAAAGTTTAGAAAATTAAAAATATCCACTTGAAAATTGTAGAAATAGTCATTTTAAAATTTAATAACTAGCCTCATGAAAGTTGTGAAAATAACTTAACATCGTGCTGAAGATATGAAATATTACAAACAACTCCCTAAAACATTTACAAAGGACCCCTTGAATGTTTCAAAAGTTACCAATGCCACATGAAAAATCTAACAATTACAAATTGCCCAAGAAACTTGTAAACAATCTCTTAAGATTTAATAATTTTAAACAAACCCTTTAGAAATTTCAGAATTATAAATCCACCATAAATTTTAGAAAAATTATAAAAGGCCCCTTTAAAATCTATAAATTACAAACAATCTCTAAAATTTTTGAAAATTTTACGAACATTCTTCTAAAAAATTCAAAATTTATAACTAGCCCCTAGAAGTTTTACAAGCAAACCCTTAAAAATTTTACCAGCCTTTAAAAGTTTCAAAAATCGGAAACATCTTATCAAAACTTTTATAGACATCTATTTAAAAAAATTACAACTAGCTTCATAAAAGTCGCTAATTTAACAAACATCGTGCTAAAATATCATAATATTATGAATAACTTTTAATTTTTTTTGCCAACAACTACTTAAAATTTCTAAAATTACAAACACCCTCAAAAAAATTTCAAAAAGACAACGGAAAGTTTTGTAATACAAATAACATCACAAAAAAACTTTACTAAATAGCCCCCTTGAAAATTTTACAACCACCCACTTAAAAGTTTTAAAAATTACAGACAATCCTCGAAAGTTTACATACAACACCTCAACAAATTCTTAAATTACTAGTGGCACCCTAATTTAATATATTATGTTATAATATTATAATATATTGGTGTGTTGAATGAGTGAAGTGGGACGTATAATAGTCATGGGAAGCCCTATGTCCCAAATACTAGGGGAATGCTGGAACTTTCTATTACCCATTTTGAAGATTAGAAGAAAATCTTAATCTCATTCATGTCCCAAACTCCAAGGGAACCAAACATGAACATTGATTGAAATCTGGAGACATTGAAATCCTGGTTATTGTTTAGTCTTTAAAAATCATAAATTTTTATTTATTTAAGCTATATAATAAATTAAGGTTTTAATTAATTTAAAAACATCCTACCAATCACGTTATCTACTTTAACTAATAAAACAAAACTCTATTCTTTTCTTCATAATGCAACAAAAGAATGTACTCATTGTCTCTTTATTCATAAACATTTAATGTATTAGTTAATAGATGATCTGTAAGTTATAGTCTATAAAGAAATATGATTAATCATCTCTCTTATTGCCCTATGGTAGATTGACATATTTGAAGGCCATGTAAACCAAAGAAATCAAAACAATCCGTGCATGCATGGGATTAATACTTGTTGTCAATAAAAGTAAAAGAAAAAAAATGCTTTCTCTTTTGGGGAGGAAATATGCCAATGAGAGATGCAAAAATTTCATATGTTGGGCTAAAAAAAAAACAGAGAGGAGAATTTTTTTTCATTTTTATATTTGAATGTTACTTTGTGCCGTATCTACAAATTACAAAGCAAGACAATTATACGGACCTGACTGTCTAGGTTCAATGCTTTTGTCTTCATTAACCTGGAAAAACTTTTGTTCTTTCGAACCTAATTCTATCATGCATGACATCATTAATTGAGCTAAAGTTTGGGCGTTTACGCACTTAACTCCACCATCAAAGGTAAGTTAAACTTATGGGACTTAATGAAATAAAAAGAGAATATTCTTCAACTTTTTAAAGATGAACGACTTCTGTAAGCTTTGTATGGATAAAGGAAAGGATTTGAATTGGTCGAAGCCTCGAAGGTTGCACGTTGAAGAAAAGTTTGGCGTTTTTTTCCTTTTCTTTTTCCCTTCTGCTATTAATGAGTTACAATGAATCCTATATTTTTTTCTCTTAGCATGATTGATCGTGCACGACTCAACTATAATTGGCATATATATATTGGATTTTGCTTAAACCGGTCATTATCATTACCAAAGTAGAAATCATCAATGACATCAAGAAGAATGCTTATTTTCTAAGAGATCATTAATCTTTCATGTTTCATTCATGCACAAGTTCATTGCTTTTGCATGGATAAGTTTCTTATGACAATTAAGGTAAGTCTAATTTCTCCGAGAAAATTTCTCTAATTAATGTTGCGTTTGGATGGGGGGTAAAGAGGGGGCATGGAAGATAATTTTAAGTTTAACTTCGTTTAGGAGTTTTATTGGGAGGGTAAAGAGGGGAAATGAAGGAGAAAATTTTATAAAAACTTCTGTCCAAATTAGGCGGAAAGCGAGGGAAAAGGAAGGAAATTAAATTTTCATAATAAAAGAGACATCTTGACCCTCTATCATAATGAATCAATAGCTAAGATTCATTCACTTCCCTTCTCTTCTCATAATTAGAACTCTCAAACACAATGATTTAAGTTCACCTTCATTCCCCTTACAAAACTCCCAAACAAGATATTATATTTTCCCTCATCTTTCTTACCTTTCTTTTTTCAATCTTACATTTATTTTACTTCCCTTATAGTGTGTTTGCGAGATGACTAAAGGAAGGGAAGGAAGGTAAATTTTTTCCCTTCCTTCCCTTCCCCTTCCTTCTTTACCCCACAATTTGTGGAGTAAGATTTTAGTTCAATTCTCCCCCTCATTCCCTCCTCTACCCTTCTAAATGGATCTCCCAAACAAAAGTAAACCAAAATTTCTCTTCCCCGTCCTATTGATTGTGGGGAACGAGTGACGTCGATTTAGTCGTGGAAGCAAATCAATCCGAGAGAGAACAACCAACACAAGCAATAACGAATACACAGATAAAACAATAAGTAAATCAGACGAGATAACAAATTTACGTGGTTCGGCAAACTTGCCTACGTCCACGGAAGCCGCACAAATAATTTTTTATTTAACCACAAGAAATTACAAACTTGCAAAGAGAATATCTCAAACTTGAGATCTCTCAAACAAAAGATTACTGTAGAATTTCTACAGTACCATGTGTGATTTATTCAACTGAATAAACCACCGCTAATCTTACTGAGAATTGCTTCTCAATAAATCACCGCAAGTCTTCTTAAATCCCCATCGTCACAGAGTTTCTCCCCCTCTGTAAATCGCGAGATGAGATCATAGATCTTGTGAACAGGGTTTCCCTTTTATAGGGAAACCCTAGGGCGAGCTCCAGCTGCGCTACAGCTGGCTTCCACCATGTGTAGGTGAGCTCCTCTCCATGAGACAAATCAGACGAGCTCCAGGGGTTTCATCAACAGGCGAGCTCGATCTCCATCAGGTGAGCTCAATCTCCATCAGGCAGGCTCGATCTCAGCAGGTGAGCTCTCATCTCCCGCTAATGCTTTAGGCGAGGTCACCCTCGCTTCGCCTCGCCTCTCCAGGCGAGCTCTCGCCACAACAGGCGAGCTCAGGCTCCTTCGTTAGGCGAGTTCCAACTCTCCTCACCTCAGGTTCGTTCTTCTTCAATTCTCCACCTCGTCGTCATTTGATAAACCTTAAATTTTGGACGATCACCAGAAGAACACTACGAACACTAACCAGGCCAAAACCAGCTGCACCATTATATCATGGTTGCCTATGTACCATCTGACCGGGATCAAGCTAATCGTAGTTCTGCTCATTGCCCTCTTGGACAGATCAACACGGGCTGATATTAAGCAAGTCTAAGTAATGCTGAAACTTGCTACCTGTCATCATCTTGGTCAACATGTTAGCTGGGTTCTCATTTGTATGCACCTTCATGAGAGAAATATCACCTTCCTCTATGACATCCTGCATAAAACAATACCTGATATCAATATGCTTGGTACGAGAATGATGAACTTGATTCTTAGCCAAATAAATCGTACTTTGACTATCGCACCACAAGTTCACGCAATCTTGCTTAATCCCCAAATCGTCTAGCACACCCTACAATCACAGTGCTTCCTTCACTCCCTTTGTCATGGCCATGTGCTCAGCATCTGTAGTAGAAAGTGCCACTGTAGACTGTAACATCGATCGCCAACTAACTAGAGCATCATGTATACTAAATATATAACCAGTAGTAGATCGCCGTCTATCTAAATCACCCACATAATTTGAGTTTACAAACCCATCAATCTGACATGTATCTCCACCAAAACACAGACCTATTTTAGCGGTACCCTTCAAGTATCTCAGGACCCATTTTACTGTTTCCCAATGTGCCTTTCCCAGATTCGTCATGAACCTACTAGCAACACTGACCGCCTGTGAAATATCTGGATGTGTACATACCATTACGTACATCAAACTGCCAACTGTACTAGCATAAAGTACATGCTCCATGTGTGCCTTTTCTTCTGCTATAGTGAGATATTGTTTACCTAAGAGCCTGAAGTGTGAAGCTAATGGAGTCACCAATGTCTTAACACTTTGCATCCCAAACCTTACGATAACCCGCTCAATATAGCCTTTCTGACTCAAGAACAATCGCCGATTCGCCCGCTCTCTTCTAATCTCCATACCCAGTATCTTCTTAGTAGTGCCCATTGTTTGCGGAGAAAATTGATTGTTTCATTGTGGGATTCATTACAAACTTCAGACGTTTACAACGAAAACAAAAATTAGTCTTTTTATAAGACATTTACACAATGAAAACAAAACAAAATTATAATTCTCTTCAAACAGCGCAGAGATCATTTATCGGTCTTCTGCTTACGTGGGATCTTAGCCTGTGACGGGGATGTTGATATCCGTGGACCACCGCCGATCAGATCTGATTGCTGAAAAATCGGGCAGAGCTTCGTTGATTCACGAAGGAATCAAGAAACCGTAGCGCTTATCTCGGCAATGGCGAGATAATTGCTCTTCTTAAGATTATCGCAACAGGATAATCTTAAGGAACGGACCCGGGAAACTGCAGATCTGACGAGATCCTCTTCTTTATGCCGACGAGCTCGATCCGATCTCTACTCCTCCTCCTCTCTGAAATTAGTGCACTTTTGATCTTCGATCCGGCAGGGCTTCGCCAACGCTCGAGAATTCCAGCTCCAGAAAAATGAGGGCCTAAGGCTGTATTTATAGGCTCAAGGGGAGTTCCGGAAGGTTAAAACCGCGTAATGACCTGTTTTTTGGGCCTGGAGACACCCCTGGGTGTCTTAACGAGGCCGAGACACCTTGGGTGTCTTGGCCTGAGCCGAGACACCCTTGGGTGTCTCGACTTGGGCCGAGACACCTTGGGGTGTCTCGTTTGTGCTGAGACACCTCGGGGTGTCTCAACTCATGCTGAGACGTTCTGTTTTGTACATTTATCCTTTTTCGTTGTAACTTCTTCATCCGAACTCGGATTTGAACAATTCAAAGTGCGTTGGAAAGCTGACGAGGAGTTCTATAAGCTCCAATGATTAGATCATCTGTGGAATAAATGAGACACGAAGGGTATTTCACCGTTTGTGAACGACACGAGGTTCCTGATCAGTTCGTATCCTCATTATTCTGAAACTTCGTTACTCCACGTAGTTCGTCGATCCACTTTAGGCGTTCATCGACATCAATCAAGTTTCTGTGAATTGGATAGTGACGTTCATCGTCTTTTCTTAGCACCGAGCCGTTCGTGGAGACCTATGAGCAATTTTCGATGCCTACAGATACCCCCTCCAAAGCGTTCCAGACTCGTTTCTTTTATAGAAGAGGCTGGAATACTTTGGATGTGATTGGTCCAACCTTCAGTCGGCGTGAAGGACCTGTAGTTAGCTTCAATTCTTAACTCCTTCAATTTTCAATCTATTCGATGCTTTGACGAATAGCTGAAGTTCTTTCGGCGCTGCGTTTATCGTCTGGCCGTCGTCGAAGTCTTAAATCTAAAACTGATGAGTTGAGTTTGGCTCGTGTCGTTAAGTTGACTTAGAACTAACCATCTCCGTCGCATCGTGCTAACTTAGGGTTTCAAATCTCCATATGTTGATTTTTTGTCACAACACGTTGACCGGCGTTGACCTAGGATTTTGGATCGCCTGACATTAACTTTTCATTACAACGCGTTGATTGGCGTTGACCTAGGGTTACGCGTTGACCGGCGTTGACCTAGGGTTTCGAATCACCCAATGTTAACACAGTTTATACTCGTACGTTTGCTGGAGCATACACAGTTTAAGCTCTTAAGGTATTGGAGCACGGCGATCCTAAATGTCGGAGCTGCAGGACCAACCATGAAAGCTGATTCATCTGCACGTATGGATCTTATCCTAAAGTTGTTGGATGCTCAAGTCACGAGACTAACTAATGAAGATGATGCGTCAATGACTCACATTTATAGAATTTTTGGCAAATTCTCAGCCATCAACGGGTTTGATAAGCCTTTACCGACTACCATTTGAGTCGGGCTAGCATGCGGATTGTTTAAGTCCGTTCTGCATGTAACGTTATGCTAAAAGAGTTAACTCTTTTAGTGCTACGATATTGAATACGTAGACTTCGTCTTTCTCACGGGAATAGACTACTCGGCAACGCGTGTTAAACGCTAACTTAGGATTTTTGGAAATTCCTCAGCCTTTAACGGATTTGACGTGCCTTTACCGATTACCATTTGAATCGGGCTTGCATGCGGATTGTTTAAGTCCATTCTGCATGTGACGTTGTGCTAAAGGAATAAACTCCCTTAGATTTGATGCTACGGGTTCGAATACGTAGACTTTGCCATTGTCACGGGAATAGGCTACCCAGCAACGTGTGTTAGACGCTTACTTATCCCTACTTAGGCTTCGGGATAAAAGTCCCCAGACTAGAATTCTGGTGTCTTCTTCAATCGGTAAAAGACTAAACTGGCAACGTGTGTTAGGCGTTGACTTATCCTTACTTAGGATTCAGGATAAAATTCCCCGTACGTGTGAAGCACGGATTTTAGTGTTATGAATAACAACCTGTCACAATGTCGAATATGTGGGTTTTTGTCCTTTTTAAGGTTAAGGACTAACCAGCAACACGTGTTAGGCATTGACTTATCCCTACTTAGGATTCGAGATAAAATTCTCCATGCATAAAGGCATGGATTTTGTTGCTACGATACTGAATACGTAGACTCGGTCGTTTTAATGGGAACGAACCACCCAGCAACGCGGGTTAAACGTTGACTCATTCTTACTTAGGCTTCGGGATGAAATACCCCAGACTTGGATTCGGGTGTCTTTTTCAATTAGTGAAAGACTAAACCGACAACGCGTGTTAGGCGTTGACTTATCCCTACTTAGAATTCGGGATAAAATTCCCCATGCGTGTGAAGCATGGATTTTAGCATTATTAATAACAACCTGCCATAATATTGAATATGTAGGCTTTTGTCCTTTTTACGGTTAAGGACTAACCGACAACGCTTGTTAGGCGCTGACTTATCCCTACTCAGGATTCGGGATAAAATTCCCCGTACCTGTGAGACACTGATTTTGGGAGTTGAAAAAAGTGGTGTCTTCTCTTGGGGCAAAGACGAACCCGAAATGGGAGATGAAGAATTTTATATTCTATCTCCCAACACTGAAGAGAAAGAATTTTATATTCTATCTCCAGTTGGAAAGGAGACTCGAGATGGGATCTCCACCTCCAGAATCCGGAAAGGTGAAACTAAGAGTGGGATCTCCACTCCGAGAATCGAAAAGATTCAGATAATCCTAACTGTCGGAAGGTTTGATTACCGAACTAAAGATGAATTTCTCGTTTATCGAGAGTGAATTGTGGTTTTGGTCCTAACTGTAGGAAGGTTTGACCAAGCGGGAGTTTGAGATGACCCTAACTATAGGAATGTTTGATCACTCGATTTGAGGATCTCTCGTTCATTGGAGGAATCGAGAGGAGATTTTGGCTGTGGTCCTAACTGTAAGAAGGTTTGACCAGGTAAACGGTGGGAGTAGGAGTACAAATCATAGTAGGAGTGTTGACTTGTATAAATCACTCAGTAGGGGTTCTTAGTGTCAAGTGATAAGGACTTAACACGAAGGGTTTTGACAATTCGTCAAAGATTGACAGATCAAAATTCCAAGCATTATGTCCGAAATTTAATAATGGGAATGTTGAGTGCACAAACACATAGAAGTTTGAGTGGATTCAACCGAAAGGGATTTTGGTGGTCCTACCGTCAATTAGTCTGATCGGTGGGGGATTTTGTGAGGAAATGTTGATCTGTCGTCAAACACCAATAGGAGTTTTGTGAGGGAAGATTGATCTAACGAAGCGATCGAATCTCATCTCAGCAAAAGAGTGTTCGGAAATCACAGTGGGGGTTTAGTGTTTATCACTTTGTTTGTAATGATCGGGTTATCCTTAAGAAAATTACATATAATATTTTTCCGGGAACTCCCGTTACATGAATCATCCACCCCCAGCTTCTTCGTGAAACTGGGTTTATCATTACATTCGGTTACATGATCGGGTTATCCTTAAGAATATTAGCGTAATATTCTCCAGGAACTTCCCGCCAAAAGTGGGAAACAGTTTAGACTCATATACCTATTGGAGTTTTAAGAAGCAGTTTATACTCGTATACTTTTCGGAGTGTCAGTGAGTAGTTTAACCTCTTATACTGGTCGAAGGATTGAGAAGTAGTTTATACTCGTATACTTTTTGGAGTGTTGCCGTTCTCAATTGGCTTACCCTAGCGTTATGACGCCGGCTTCAACCAAGGTTTGGATGCCATTCTTTAAAGTAAAGCACGCTTTGGTGGGATGAATGATCCTCCTGTGGTACGCGCAGTACTTCAGATCCGCAGTATTGTTAGCTTCCTCCTGATTCGTGATGGGTGGCAGCTTGATCTTGTTGTTTTCGAGAAGGGTCTCAAAGATGGCTGGAATGTCTTCGTCCTTGAATGAGTACTCTTTTTGGAGCCTCGGATCTGAAGTCTTCGGCTGCCTTTGGGGCTGCTGTTGCGACGTCTGATTAACGTTAACAACTGTTGTAGGCGTCTTCCCTTCTTCATGGGAAACGAGACTCGGATTCAGAGGGTTAGCCATCGCTTGACTTCTTTCGACCTTCCTTCTTCTGGGGAAACGTTCGGCCTGCTCGCCGCGCACCTTCAAATCTTTCCAGGTATTGAGCGGCTCTACTCCCATAACGTCCAAGATGTTAATGGACAAGTTGTTATGACAGGTTTGCAAAACGAATTCCTCCGTGACGGGATCCTTGCAGTTCATTGCCTGATTGCGGAAGCGTTTGATGAAGGTATCCACCGACTCTCCGTCTTTTTGTTTCTCATCGAAGAGTGTCCTGATCGACACTTCGGCATCATCATCGAAGAAATGAGCGAGGAACATGCTCTCTAGGTCCTCTCAGCTGTTGATGCTTTCGGGCTTGAGACGGCGGTACCAATTGAAGGTAGGCCCGCGAAGGGTGCCAACGAATGACCGCACCATCAAGGGCTCGTTGCTAGAAATCGTGCCCAAGTAGGACTTAAAGTAGATTAGATGCTGAGTGGGCGAGCCCTTCCCGTCGAATGGCGTGAAGTTGATCAGGTTGAACTTCGCCGGATACGGGATCGAATCCCACTCTTTCGGGTAAGGACACAGAATGCCGGTCTTCTTTACCTCTTGAGCAGACATTAAAGCGTTAATTTTGCTCTCGAGGTCCTTCATCTTTTCGTCATCATCTATATCTTGTTTTGGACATTTTTCAAGAGGAATAATGCGGCCACCCCCAGTGTTATCATCATTGGTGGGTCCACCCCCAACGTCATTATTTTTAGTGGGACCACCCCCAGCATCGTTATTTTTAGTGGGACCACCCCCAGCATTGTGTTCATCCACATCTGAATCGCTACCTGCTTGGTTAGCAGTGCTGCGACGGATGGACTCACCTAGCTGATTCGATAAAGCTCGGATTTGTTGGTCGTGCATTTGTCTCATCTCCTGCATAGCTATTTCCACTTCGATCTTGAATGATTCTTTCTGCTTAGCTAAAGCATTCTCAACCATTTTGGCTACTTCATCGGTGTTGATCATAAACACCTCATGAGATTGTCCGGGGCTGGATACAGTGGCTTCTAAAGCGACTGCTGAGTAAGCGTCTGATGCTTCATCGTCCGAGGATAGTCTCCTGGTCATCCTCAAATAGTCTCTACGTCTAGTAGTCTCTGCACATAGCCGAGTTAGATGATGTGACATGAGGGGGTCCAAGTCAGAAGGTTGGGTAGATTTCCTCTTATCAGTCACGTTGGCGATGACTACAGATTGTTCAGGCCCGACGGCTTCTAATTGAAGCAGAGACATTAGTTGGGCTATCTCTGAATTGACTCTCTTTCCTGGGGAGAAATCGGGGTTAGAAGTAATCGGAGACTTCTCCTTATTGACCATATTGATGGTGAATGCTGGGAGTTCGTCGTCTCTATTGGCAGATCGTCTCTTGCTAGAACGCCTTGATTTGGGTTTCAATACTTCTGCGGAGATACTCTCAAATATCGAGACCCTCCGCGGAGTGGTCTTAGGGCAACTACATACTGATAATACTGTCCTGATTAGTTTGGTACACGGACAGTGAGAGTCCACTTTCCGGGTACCTCTCTTTCGAGATTTATTCGTATCCCCAGTCCGATAGTACAACTCATCGACGTTGTGGTCAGAGCAACCTATCGGCTGTTTATATGAATTCTCAGGTATAACGCGTTCATCTGTCTGACGTGTTTTCCTCTGAGTAAACATCGCCTTGTTGGCGTCTGTAGGAGTCACACGTTTGGAATCACACCTTTGTGAGGGTGAAACCTTAACGGGCTCCTGGTTTTCTATACGCACCCCCAAGCGAGCCGTTACAGAAACCAACTTGTTAGGAGGTCGCGTACGACCCCCAGTCTGGATGTTTGCTCGGGGTTCCTTTAATGGTCCCCAGCGTTCCTTAATAGGTGCTTTGCCTCGATCTTCGGGTAGAGAACCGAGGCGATCCTTCAGAGGAATCCTGAACTTGGGGAAATCCATGCTACGGTGGGGCTGTATCGGGAGTTCGGGATCTGAAGTTGACAAAGGCTTAATGATAGTTCCGTTTGTTTTTACCTTAGGCGCTGATTTAGCTTTTGGTATCCAAACTTGTTTAGATCTTGGCGATTGTAGGCGTATAAAATTGCCTATAGGTCCCACAACACAGCTCGACACGGTGATTCGACAAATCAACGAACCATCGAGTGACGAAGCGACGAGGTCAACAAATTGTACGCAAACAATGTCAATCGCGTGCGGAATCAATCCAACGGTTCGAGGAGTCAACGAGTCATCTAAACAAGAGCGAACTCGGATGAACCACGATCGAATCAAGATCGGTTTCGGACTCGAACTCAGAAGCGGATTAACTGCCATATTTGGAATCAAGTCAACAAGTCGATTCCAAACCAAGTCAACCACAAACCGAATCAAATCCGAACAACGGAGAACCGGAAACACTGGAAAACGACGAAGCAACGGAATTTCGGAATAACGAGAATACGGACTGATCGGGAGCCCCGCGATGTTTACAAAAGGCGCATCGCCCCTCATGTCTCATTTATTCTATAGATGATCTAATCATTAGAGCTTATAGAAATCCTCGTCGGATTTCCAACGCACTTTGAATCGTTCAAATCCGAGTTCGGACGAAGAAGTTACGGCGGAAACGAACAAGTATACATAACACGGCGCCTCAGCCTGAATGAGACACCCCGAGGTGTCTCGGCCCTTGTGAAGCTGTTTAGACTATGATCCGATCTGAATCTAAAGATACTCAAAACAGGAACGTTGTAGATATTTTTGTCAACGTTCCAACCCATTTGGAATCAGATCATTTGGAGGTCATATGCGGAAGTTATGGCGAAAATAGTGCCGAGACACCCCAGGGGTGTCTCGGATTTTGCGAGACACCCCAGAGGTGTCTTGGCCCTTGTGAAGCTGTTTTGACCAGGATCCCATTAGAATCTGAAGAAACGCAAAACAGGAAAGTTGTAGATATTTTTGTCAA
>BQKN01064381.1:226047-246703 GCA_022839385.1 Asparagus kiusianus | reverse complement strand
AGAAACTCAAAATAGGAAAGTTGTAGATATTGTTGTCAACTTTCCAAACCATTTGGAATCAGATCATTTGCAGGTCATATGCGGAAGTTATGGTAAAAATAGTGCCGAGCCACCCAGAGGTGTCTCGGACCTGGCCGAGACACCCAAAGGTGTCTCAGAAGTTATGGAGCTGTTTTGACCAAGATCTCTTTAGAATCTGAAGAAACTCAAAACAGGAAAGTTGTAGACATTTTTGTCATCTTTCCAACCCATTTAGAATCAGATCATTTGGAGGTCATATGAGGAAGATATGACTAAAATAGCCGAGATACCCCGAGCTGTCTCGCACTTGGGCCCTTTAAGTGGTTTTAACCGCTCCGCAACCCCTCATGCCTATAAATACAAGCCTTAGGCCTCACTTTTTTGGAGGTTGGATTTTGGAGGAGGCGAAGCCTTGCTGGATTGGAGATTCAAAACTTAGAAAAGATTCAATCTTTGGAGACTCGAAGACTTGCTCATCCGGATCTGGTGCTCAGCGATCGACAACGCCAAATAAGGCAGGAGTTCGAGAGGATCGGATCGGGAGATCTACGTTTCTATACTCCGGATCTAAGCTTGGTTCTTAGATTCCGAGATTGAGCGGTTGTTTCCTTGGTGAAACAATCCCTCCGGCTATTATCTCCCTTGGTGGAATAATACCCGTTATACTGCGTAGATCTGCCCGGATCGAGATCACGCGGTGGTCCACGGCAAACAACCCCGACGCAGGCAAAGAACCCACACAAAGCGAGTGACCGCATAACAGGAGCTCGCGATTCGTTCGACAAACAAGGATAAAAGTTGTAATCTTTTTCATTTCATTTTTGAATTTTCATTGTAACCGGATCTTATAAAAAGACCGGATTTCTGTAATCGATAAACTATTACGAAAGTGTACAATGGAATCAATGAAG
Organism: Asparagus kiusianus; assembly: GCA_022839385.1. Taxonomy (NCBI): domain Eukaryota; kingdom Viridiplantae; phylum Streptophyta; class Magnoliopsida; order Asparagales; family Asparagaceae; genus Asparagus; species Asparagus kiusianus. The sequence goes on along the minus strand of BQKN01064381.1, from coordinate 245,771 downwards.
AAGAACATGATTTTTACCGCGAACAGCGATCTCTAAACTGCCTCTTCCTTTTGCATTTCCTGTGCTTTTCGCACAAGGGTCCGAGCATGCGCAAGCAAGGTGCGGCGCTTCTGGATTCGCTTCTCGAGAGTAGAGCGAGTCCGTTTGACACGAACCCACTCGTTAATTGGAGGTTGAGAGAAGGATTCCGATGCTAGTCGTGGCGACAGATTAGCCACTTGGCGCTTTCTGAACTCCCGATCTGTTTAGCAATGGAGTCCATCCACCTGATCCAAAGCCTTGGCGAATTAGCGCGCGAGGCGTTAGCGTTTCCTTTGACGTTCTCTCTTTGATAGAGTTGGCGCGCCTTCAGCAGTCGACTCCTTGATTATGAAGGAGTTCAGATCTGCAGATCTGGTCTCATTGGATGCCGACGGATCGTTGCAAGGTGCAACTGTGGCAGCGACGACGTGGAGATCGACTTCTTTGGTCTTCAGATCTGGAGACCGACGGATCTTCTGGGAGGAGGAGATCTTCCTGCGCTTATGAGGAGGAGCAGATTTGGAGGAGGAGGAGGAGATGTACTCTTCAAATTTCTGCTGATCGAATTCGTATTCGACCTCTTCGAACATCAGGATCTTGATCGTTGCCTGCGTCACGACAGCCTCGGCAGCGAGGCTGTTGGCTCCCACTGTGGTCGCCAGCTTGTTTGCGGAGAAAATTGATTGTTTCATTGCGGGATTCATTACAAACTTCAGACGTTTACAACGAAAACAAAAATTAGTCTTTTTATAAGACCTTTACACAATGAAAACAAAACAAAATTATAATTCTCTTCAAACAGCACAGAGATCGTTTATCGGTCTTCTACTTGCGTGGGATCTTTGCCTGTGATGGAGATGTTGATATCCGTGGACCACCGTCGATCAGATCTGATTGCTGAAAAATCAGGCAGAGCTTCGTTGATTTGTGAAGGAATCAAGAAACCGTAACGCTTATCTCGGCAACGGCGAGATAATTGCTCTTCTTAAGATTATCACAACGGGATAATCTTAAGGAACGGACCCGGGGAACTGCAGATATGACGAGCTCCCCTTCTTTATGCCGACAAGCTCGATCCGATCTCTACTCCTCCTCCTCTCTGAAATTCGTGCACTTTTGATCTTCGATCCGGCAGGGCTTCGTCAACGCTCGAGAATTCCAGCTCCAGAAAAATGAGGGCCTAAGGCTGTATTTATAGGCTCAGGGGGAGTTCCGGGCGGTTAAAACCGCGTAACGACCCGTTTTTTGGGCCTGGAGACACCCCGGGGTTTGACAGTAAATGGGTGTTTTGGCTTGAGCCGAGACACCTTGGGGTGTCTCGTTTGTGCCGAGACACCTCGGGGTGTCTCAACTCATGCTAAGACGTTCCGTTTTGTACATTTGTCCGTTTCCGCCGTAACTTCTTCATCCGAACTCGGATTTGAATGATTCAAAGTGCGTTGGAAAGCTGACGAGGAGTTCTATAAGCTCCAATAATTAGATCATCTATGGAATAAATGAGACACGAAGGGTATTTCACCGTTTGTGAACGATACGAGGTTCCCGATCAGTTTGTATCCTCATTATTTTGAAACTTTGTTACTCCACGTAGTTCGTCGATCCACTTTAGGCATTCGTCGATGTCAATCAAGTTTCTATGAATTGGATAGTGACGTTCATTGTCTTTTCTTAGCGCCGAGCCGTTCGTGGAGACCTATGGGTAATTTTCGATGCCTACAACCATGTCCTTCATCTCAAACTCTTTACCAAGTTAAGATTTCAGCCTATCAATCTCCACTTTGCTTTTCGAAGCAATAAGCATGTCATCCACATACAAAAAAGATAGATATAATCACCTTCATGAAACTTCCGAATATAGACACAACAATCATAGTCGCTTCTGGAGAACCCATCTTTAGCATGAAAGAGTCAAATCACTTGTATCACTGTTGAGTAGATTGTTTCAATCCATAAAGTGATTTCCTCAAGCGACATACATGATTCTCCTTATCCTCAACCTTGTAACCCTTAGGCTGATGCATATAGATTTACTCATCCAAGTCTTCGTGTAAGAAAACTGTTTTGACATTGAGTTGTTCTAGCTCAAGATCACCATGAACAATAGTACTCAAAAGCTCCCGAATAGAAATATGTTTCACCATTAGAGAAAAGATCTCATTATAATCTACACCCTCTCTTTGTGTAAACCCCTTAACAACTAGCCTAGCCTTGTACCTTGTACTGCCAAGCTCGGAAGGATCCTCCTTTCTCTTGTACACCTACTTACAACAAATAGCTTTCTTCCCTACGGGCAATGGGACCACCTTCCTGTTTGGTTCTTCCAGAGAGATTCCATCTCTTCCTCCATCGTAGCCAACCAACTCTCACTATCCCTATCCCGAATTGCTTATTTGAAGGTGACTGGCTCATCATCTTCCACCGAGAGTGTGTAATCAACCAAATTTACCTGCCTATAGTGCTTCAGAGGCTGGTTTGACCCCAACTTCTGAACCTTCTTGTATGTTCGTCTTGGCCTAGTAGAAGTTAAACTATCTTCGAGCAATTGTTATTGTAGTGCCTGTACATTTTCTTGTTGAATGTCCTCCTGTTCAAGCTCATCATCTTCATGATCCTCCTCTTGAACATGATTAGAACCTGGTTGGTCTTTAGGTTCTATTTTAATCACCTGAAACTTAGAGGTCCCAACAGTCCTAACACCACTTTTCTTGGGTGTCCTGACAATCATGGATTTCTTATCAAAGGTAATATCTCTACTGATAATGAATTTAGAATCTTCTATATACCAAAGACGATATCCTTTTACACCCTTTGCATACCCTAAGAATATTGTCTTCTTGGCCCTCACATCAAGCTTCCCATCGTTGACGTAATAGTAGGCGGTACATCCAAAAATCCTAAGCCTATCATAATCTGCATGTTTTTCTAACCATAACCAATAGGGTACATCACCATCCAATGTCGAATGTGGAGAATGATTCACTATGTAAAAAGCTGTAGCAACCACTTCTGCCCATCATTCTTTGCTCAAACCAGCATATGATCGCATACTCATTACTTTCTCCCACAATGTACAGTTCAATCTCTCTGCGGCTCCATTCTGCTATGGTGTAGACCTGACTGTCCAGTGTCGAGCAATACCCTCCTGATCATAGAACTCTTTAAAAGCACCATCTGTATACTCTGTATCGTTATCAGATTTTAGTGTTTTTAATTTCTTACCTGTCCTATTCTCAACTATTGCTTTCCACTTCTTGAATGTCTTGAATACCTCATTCTTATGCTTAAGAAAATAAATCTAAGCATACTTAGAATAATCATCTATAAACGAGACAAAATAACTGGAACCACCATTGGAAGTTGTCTGAGCCGGACCCCAAATGTATGTATGCACGTAGTCTAATATACCTCTACTCTTGTGCTTGCTTTTCAAGAACTGAACCCTGTGTGCCTTTCTGTGCACAAAATCCTCACAAAATTCCATGCAAGGTTTCTTCATGTTCTTCAGCAAACCTTCCTTATCAAGCAAATCTAGATCCTTCTCTGATATGTGCCCAAGCCGCCTATGCCATAACCGAGTGTGCTTACATGAGTCTTCACCACTTTCATCAGTTCCAACTACTGCATCTCGTGTCACTATCGTACCCGAGAGAGTATATAAATTACCATGACAAATACCCTTCATCACTACTAAGGAACCCCGAACAACATTCTTTACTCCATTCTCTATTATAATCTTGCAACCACCGGAGTCCAAAGCACTAATTGGGATAAGATTTTTCTGCAAGTTCGGAACATGCCTCACGTCCGTTAGAGTTCTGACCACTCTATCATGCATTTTGAATTTTATATCACCAAACCCTACTGTTTTACAAGCATGGTTATTCTCCATCAATACAGTTCCACTGTCAATGTTTCTATAAGTAGTAAACCACTTCCTATTTAGACACATATGGTAAGAGCAACCCTAATCAAGAATCCAGATACCGAAGATATCTTCGTCATCTATAACAACGTAGCATTCTTTATCACTCCCTTCCTCCGAGATGTAACTCACCTCTTCCTTGCATTCTCTTCTCTCGGTTTTATTGTTCTTCTTCTTCCCACCTACTCTCTTGCTAGGACAGTCAACCTTAAAATGCCTAAGCTCACCATATTGAAACACGATATTCCTACAAGAGGTCTCGATTTCGATCTAGACTTTTCTCCCTTCCCTTTTCCTCGCTCATTGCCCCTTCCTCTTACAAACAATCCATGTGCTTGCTCCTTGTTACCACTAGTAGCCATGTCACTAGTTACAATTTTCTGAAGATCATCCACTAGAAGTGTTGTTCTAGTCTCATCCATCTTCAAATTATCATCTACAAGTATCAATGTTTGTACCAGGTTCTCATAAGACTTCGATAAAGAAAAAAGTAGCAGAAGTGTTTGATCATCATCTTCTACTATCACATCAATGTCCTTCAAATCTAATATGATCCTAACGAACTTGTTGATGTATTTCTAGATTGACGAGCCTTTCTCCATCTTGCAAGTATACAGTTTGGATTTTAAGTAGATCCGATTTGTTAGACTCTTCATCATGAAGGTACTCTCTAACTTTGACCACAAACCCGCAGCCGTTTCCTCTCTATCCACCAAGAAAGCAACGTCTCTCTCAAGGCATAGGATAATCGACGCTCGTGCTTCAATATCTAACTCTTCCCAATCCTCATCTGACATATCTTTGTGCTTTTTTTCTCTTCCTCAACGCCTTGTACAATTTCTGTGAAATCAGCGAATTTTTTATCTGCATCCTCCAATAGGAAAAATCATTCTTCCCATTAAATTTCTCGATCTCATACTTTCTAACTTTAACTATTTTACTGGTAGATGTCATTCTCCGCTTGTATTAGTAAAGCCACCTCTCTCAGGAAATTTCAACAAATACATTGTGTGCACCACGTAATAACCAAGCACCACCTCAAATCAGAAGTTATACTACCACCTCAAATCAGAAGTTATACCAATCTGAATAAAGGGCTCTGATACTAATTTTTAATGACGCCTACTTAGCTGCGGAAGCAAATCAATCCGAGAGAGAACAACCAACACAAACAATAATGAATACACAGATAAAACAATAAGTAAATCAGACAAGACAACAGATTTACGTAGTTCGACAAACTTGCCTACGTCCACGGGAGCCGCACAAATAATTTTTTATTTAACCACAAGAATTTACAAACTTGCAAAGAGAAGATCTCAAACTTGAAATCTCTCGAACAAAAGATCACTGTAGAATTGCTATAGAACCGCGTGTGATTTATTCAACTGAATAAATCACCGCTCAATCTCACTGAGAATCACTTCTTAATAAATCGGTGCGAGTCTCCTTAATTCCCCACCGCCACAGAGTTTCTTCCCCTCTGTAAATCGCGAGATGAGCTCACAGATCTCGTGAATAGGGTTTCCATTTTATAGGGAAACCCTAGGGCGAGCTGTAGCGCAAGACATTCACACACAATTTTTGCAACAACGCTAAACCTCACCCTCACTATAAACCCTAAACCCTAAACCTCACCTCAAAATAACCCTCACTAACCCCTAACCCTCGCTCTTGCCATACCCCTAACCCTAACCCTAACCCTCACCCTCGCCCTCGTCATAACCTCACGCCCTCGCCTTCACCCTCTCCCTCACCTTAACCCTAACCCTAACCCTCACCCTTACCCAACCCTAACCCTCGCCTAAACCTAACCCTAACCATATCGTCATACCCCTAACCCTAACTCTAACCCTCTCCCTCACCATAACCCCTCGCCCTCGCCCTCTCCCTCACCCTAACCCTAACCCTAACCCTAACCCTAACCCTCACCTAACCCTAACCCTAACCCTAACCCTCACCCTTACCTAACCCTAACCCTCACCCTCACCCTCACCCTCACCTACCCCTAACCCTCGCCTCACCCTCACCCAACCCTAACCCTAACCCTCGTCTAACCCTAAGCTAACCATAACCCGTACTAAATTTATTTTTTTTATATTATAATTTCATCAAGATGAACATTGTTTATTAGGGTTTGGGTTTTTTCCATAATTTTTTTGTGTTACAAAAATTAAACTCTAATTGTAATTAAAAATATTATTAATAAATTCAAAACTAATAAAAAGAAATCTCTCTTTCTCTCTCCTCCCATCTTTACCCTTCTCTCTGCCTCTCTCTTGTCGGCCGACGCCGACGGTCGTTGGTTGGCTGGCCGCTGGCGTCGGTCGACGAGAGAGAGGTAGAGAGAAGGGTAAGGTGGGGGGGAGAGAGAAAGAGATTTTAAGGGGAGAGAGAAAGAGAGATTGAGGAGGGGGAAGAGGGGTACCTTGAGAGAGAGAAAGAGAGGGCGGCAGCGGTGGCTCGTCGGAAGGACGGCGACGGCTCATCGGAAGGGCGGCGGGCGGTCCGGTGCCGGAGAAGAGAACGAGAAGGGGGGAGAGGGGGGATGAAAGAGGAATTTGGGGATAAATCCCTCTCTCGGCTCGGGCGCGGGCTGCCCAAAAAATTTGGGCGCCCGCGCCCAAAATTTTTCCCGCCAAACTCTTTAACGACGGAAATTTTCGTCGCTAAAAAAAATTTTAGCAACGGAAATTTTCCATCGCTAAATTTCCGTCGGGAAATTTAAAGTGATGGAAAATTTCCTTCACTAATACACTTATTTTTGTCGGCAAAATTTTTTTGCCGACGGAAATATAGCGACGAAAATTTCCGTCGCTATATGTTATGTTATAGCGACAGAAATTTCCGTCGCTATAGTTCCGTAGGCAAAACTCTATTTTTTCTAGTAGTTTTTGTCAGGCGAGTTCCGACTCTCCTCACCTCAGGTTCATTCTTCTTCACTTCCCTTCTCTACCCTCCATCCAAATAGATCATTAGTAAACTCCCAAACATAGCATAAATGTACTTGGTGGTTTATTTCGAGCTTGTGACCTTAATACAAATTAATTGTGACTTCACCAACCATGCAATAACCTCTAACTCACCCAAACTGCTGGGAGAAATGAAGTCCAACCAAGTGATGATGGACCTTACGTAGTTGTTAGGAATCATGTTAAACCAATTTAGCACCAATCAACTCTCAGTTCAGCTCGTTTCTTCTCAATACCTATAGCTTAACCTTTTAGAATAATTTGGGCCTTCTGTTTGTGGGCCATTTAACTCTCGTTCGAGCCCGATTTATTCCCAACATTGATTAATAACTATACGAGACAATGTAAATTTATCCTCTATTTTTCATATTCGCGATTTATGCTTCACACATACGGACCGTGATATATGACATGATGAAACTTTGTACTCTTTTTCATTACCCCAAAACTTTGAGGTTGTAATGAGAATTGAGAGACATTTGAGCTTTCTATGCAGTGACACACTTTGTCTAAAGTGACACAGCGCGGAAGTGATAATCTCGGAATCCACCAATGGTGTTATCTGAATCCACAAAGTATGATTTTCGAATCCACGAAGAACTTCGAATCCACGAAGAAAATATTGAAAAGAGAAATTTTATTGATGAAAAGTTATTCTCCTTTGGGGTTAGATGACTCTTCTTAAATAGAAAAACAAATAAGACTCCTCGTAAGACTAGAATTATAAAAATAGAAAGTATCAAATAAGACTCATAGTAAGACTAGAATTACAAAAAAAGAAAGTGTCAAATTCTATCCTAAAAAGACTCCTTATAATAGAGGAAACAAATCATGAATCAAAATTGATTTGGTTTCCTAATCTAATTTAACTCTAAAATTAAATTTATTTCCTAATCTAAATAGACTCCAACTCAGATTAAGCGTCCTACATCAATCTCCCCTTGTTGAAAGAAGCTCGACCCCGAGCTTATATTTGTTAGAATAGTAGCTTCATTGATAAATAATTTTCTTCTCTTGCAATGATCAGCATCGACCTTGTATTTAGCGTTAATTTTCTCCATTTGTTCTTTTACCTCCTCTGCTAGGACTTCTTCTGTATCAAACTTGTCTATGAATTTTTCGTATGATATGTGTATGTTGGTAGCATGTGGCTTTGTAGTTGATATGAAAAACTCTTCCAAATATTTTCTCTGCTGCTTTCCATATTCTAGTGTCGGCGGTATCATCTCATCGTTGTTGATCATTGCTTCCAAATAAAAATTTTCTCCCTCATATTCCATACATTATTCTTTCATCTTCTTTGCCTCGAGCCCTCCACTAAGCAATTCACACATACCATCAATTTCCTCGCTCTCTATTTTATCCTTCTCCTCCATCAGGACAATATCAATATGTGTAACATCATTCACGATATCATGTAGAATATTCATCTTCATTAACATATCATCATCAACTTAGGAACCTCAAGATGCATCTTGATGGTTGTAAAATCTTCCTTTTCAGGGGTGAGCATTTTGTTGTTTGCCACTAGAGAAGCCTTCTCCTTAGCAATCTCTGTCTTAAATGCCTTCAGTTCTATGATTGACATAATTGATGAAGTCTTTATTGGTGCTTCCTCAGTGCTCTTCACAAATTCAGACTCTTTCTCAGAGATGAATTGAGGTTTCTTAATTTTTCCATAATCACAACTAGTTTGATAACCCTCTAAAAACATCCATAATAAAGGTCGTATGTCGTTTTGCTCAAGTTCTCGCTCCACCTTCTTCGCTAGACGGACCGTAGCTGCTAAGGTAAAAGAATCTTTTAAAGACACCTGACATTGCTTGTAGTTAGAAGGTAAAAAACAGTCTCTTAATAATTTCTTCATCTTTGCCCACGTTCGAACCGGATCCTTCCTTTGATGGTACCGATTTATCAGTACTTTATCCCACCATGCAGATGTTTTTTCTTTAAGCCTGTAGACCACTAATTTAACTTTCCAATCTTCTGGGATGATCTTATACTCAAAATACTTATCCAATCAAGGAAATCATCAGCATGAAGTTTTCCGTTGAAGGATGGTATGTTTAATCTTCTAGTGTCATAATTGTCATGTCTTTGGTGGTCTCTACAACCATAACCATGGCATGAGGCTTCATAGTCATCACTGTTGAATTCATCATGTGGAGTCGGATCACATCATTGGCGACCATCAACGTGATTTTGAACTCCTTTCGTGTTCAGATGCTCCACTGTCGATGCAAGTCGTTCTATGACAGTCTTCATCTGATTAATATCGGTTTCAGCACACTGAACTCAGTTTCAGAAATAGAGGCTTCATCACCTGCTATCGAATCGGAGGAACAAGGCTCTAATACCAATTAACGCAGCGCGGAAGTGATAACCTCGGAATCCACTAAGGGTGTTCTCTGAATCCACAAAGAACAATCTTCGAATCCACGAAGATCTTCGAATACATGAAGAAAATATTAAAAAGAGAAATTTTATTGATGAAAAGTTATTCTCCTTTGGGGTTACATGACTCTTCTTAAATAGTAAAAAATAAGACTCCTAGTAAATCTAGAATTATAAAAATAGAAAGTATCAAATAAGACTCCTGTAGGCATCTAAAAATACCTATAGGTATCCGCACACAGCTCAAAATAAAGAGTGGACGATTCAAGAAGAATTATCCAATTGGCCGCTGCGCACGTCAGTCAGCTCGCGCACCTCAGTCAACGCGCGTACGTCAGTCAACACGCACCTGTCGGTTAGCCCGCGCGCGTCAGTCAGCCACAAGTGATCAGACGCACTCATCAGTCAACTCGTGCACGTCGGTCAGATCCAAAGTGTCCGACGTGCCCGTCAGGCGGATCCAAAGTGCCCGATGTGCCTGTCAGGCAGATCCAAAATACCCACCGTGCTTATCGCTCAGATCCAAAGTTGCCGACTCGTCAATCAGCCCACGTGCGCCGGTCAGCTCCAAGTGACCGAACGCACTCATTAGTCAGCTCGCGAGCTTCGATTAACTCTAAGTACCGTAAAGAAGCTAATGAACGCATGAAGCAAGTTAACAATGCGTACAAGTCAACAAGACGATCAAATACGCAAAACGGTAGAAATTACAAGTCCCAAAAAATTAGAAAACACCAAAGGTCAAAATCCCCGTGCCCACGCGGTTCGGTCGCTGCTGATTTGCGCCAGCGCGGGTCGGACGCAGCCGACCCACGACCACGCGGGTCGGACGCAGCCGACCCGCGACCGCACGGGTCGGATGAATCCGACCCGCACCCGCACGGGTCAGACGCCGTCGCGCGGATCAGACCGCGCCCCCCGTGGGTCAGCAGGGCGTATCGCGCAGTTCCGACCCCAAAACACATTTTCGTGTGTTTTAAACAGTTTTCTCAAGATTTATCTGTTTCAGAGGTTCCCAACTGACTTGATATCATCCACAAACATGGTTAGACCGTTATTAACTAAAGATAATGCCAAATCACTCATTCTGATCTGAAAACCCTTCAACCGAAGCCTATAAATACAGGCCTAGGGGCTCAATTCAGAGAGGGGGATCAAGAGGGCGAAACGCTGTCGAATTGGAGAGTGGAGCCACAAATTTACAGCGAGGGTTAGCAGATCTTAGCGAGTTCCTGTGCATAAAGAGTGTAGTTCGAGAGATCTGAGACATGTCCCCTATTCCTCCGAATTTAAGCTTAGTCTTAATCTCGAGAAGAGCCGTAATCTCGCTTGGTCGGGATTATCGTTGCAGCTATTACTTCCTTCATGAAGAAAGAGATTTGATTAACTTAATCTGTCAACCAGATTTAATCCGCGGCAGTCCAACAAGGCCGAATCTGCAGATCTGAACTCCTCCTCAATCAATGAGTTGAGTACTGAAGGCGCGCCTACTTTATCGAAAAAAGTTCGCCAAATGTAGCACCAATGCCTCGCGCGCCAATTCGCTATGGCTTTGGAGCCTATAGACGGGATCCACTACGAAACGGATCTGAAATTCAAGGATCGTCGAGCGCCCCAATAGCGGACGAATGACCAACCCTCCCAGTCCTCAACGAATGAATGGATCTAAGTTAGAAGGACCTATTTGACCCTTGAGGAACACATCCAAAGGCACCGCGTACTGCTTGCGCACACGCGAATTATTGTGCAAAAGGCACAAAAGATGCAGAAGAAAGGCATAGCCAAAAAACAACCAATACTGCATCAAACTTGGAGGCCAAAGTACGAAACAACGGCCGAAAAGATCAAAAAATGCGGGTCACTTCAATCTGACCCTCCAAGCCGCGGGTCACTTCTATCTAACTCGCCAAACCGTGGGTCACTCAAGTCTGACCCGCCAAGCCGCGGGTCACTCAAGTCTGTCCCTCCAAGTCGTGGGTCACCCAAATTTGACCCTCTAGCCCGCGGGTCACCCAAATCTGACCTTTTAGCCAGCGGGTCACCCAAGTCTGACCCTCCAGCTCGCGGGTCACCCAAGTCTGACCCTCTAGCTCGTGGGTTACTCAAGTCTGATCCTTCATGCTGCGGGTCACTCAAGTCTGACCCTCCAGCTCGCGGGTCACTCAAGTCTGACCCTTCATGTCGTGGGTCACTCAAGTCTGACCCTCCCAACCGTGGGTCTGACCCTGCTCTCATTGATCCAATACTTCTAGTGAAGCCTCGCGACAGCGCGGACTTGTTCAAAAGCAAGAAGATAATGACGGATCGTCTGGGTCCTTTGCACAAGGATCAAGGGAAAGTTTTGATCAAACAGCGCTTGGGTCCGGTGACTGAACCCCGAGCAACTACTCGAGCTGGGAGTCGCATACACCCTCACAACAAGTCAGAGCCTTTCTATAATGGGAAAACTCATGTAACTGACTGCCTTAGACTGCGGGTTAGTGTCCAAGAGCCCGTAAAGGTCCCACGTTTACGAAAGCATGGCTCCAAACTTGTTACTCTTGAGAACGCCATTAAGGCAATAAGTCCTCAGAAGGAAACGTCTTCGTCAGACGACGATGTTATACATGAGAATTCATGCCAACACGCGATAGATTGTTCCGATCATTATACCGATGAGTTGTACTATCGGGCTGACGGTACGAACAAACCTCGAAAGAGAGATTCTCGAGAGATAGACTTTCATTGTCCGTGTACCAAGATAATCAAGGTAGTATTATCAGCGTGTAGCTGCCCTAATACCACTCCGCAGAGGGTCTTGGTATTTGAGAGGATCTCTAACGGAGTGACTAAGTCCAAGCCAAAACATTTCTGCAAGAAACAATCGACTATTCAAGGTGACGAACTTCCGGAAGTCATAATAAATATGACTGATAAGGGAAAGTCGATTCGACATTCTAGTTCTGACCCTCTTATATCGCATCGTCTAACCCGGTTGCGATAGGGAACTATTAGAAAAAGAGATTATCAGAGAATGCAGAGGGGATTATCCTCGGATGATGAAGCATCAGATGCCAACTCTGCAGTCGCTTCTGACAAAATGGTGTCCAGCCCAGGACAATCCCATGAGGCATTCATGATCAACACCGAGAAAATCGCCAAAATTCTCAAGGATGCTCTAACCAAGAAGAAAGAGGCATTCAAGATTGAAATAGAAATGGCTATGCAGTGGATGAAGGAAGAGCATGGCCAACAGATTCGAGCTCTGTCCAATCAATTTGGTGAATCTAGCCGTCGTAACACTGCTAACCAAGTAGGTAGTGATTCAGACGTGGATGAACACATCAATGCAGATGACCCTCCCATTGACCAAAACGGTTGGGTGGCCCTACTGAAAACAACGACGCTGGGGGTGGTCCTATTGAAGATGACAACACTGGGGGTAGCCTTGTTGTTCCTCTTAAGAATCGTCCAAGGCCTGATACGAGCGAGGGTGAGAAAATGAAAGAATTCGAAAGCAAAATCAATGCTCTAATGTCTGGTCGAGAGGTGAAAAAGACCGGTATTCAGTGTCCTTACCCAAGGGAGTGGGATTCGATCCCGTACCCGGTGAAGTTCAACCTGATCAACTTCACACCGTTTGATGGGAAGGGCTCGCCCACTCAGCATCTGATTTACTTCAAGTCTCACTTGGGCATGATTTTTGGGAATGAATCCTTGATGGTTCGGTCATTCGTTGGCACCATTCGTGAGCCCGCCATCGATTGGTACCGTCATCTCAAGCCTGGAAGCATTAACAGCTGGGACGACTTGGATAACTTGTTCCTCGCCCACTTCTTTAATGATGACACCAAGATAACAATCAGAACGCTCTTCAAGGAGAAACAGGAAGACGGAGAGATGGTCGACGACTTCATCAAGCGCTCTGAATAAGGCGATGAACTACCAAGATTCGATCATAGAGGACTTCATCCTCCAAACCTATCATAACAACCTCTCTTTAGACGTATTGGAGGTTATGGGAGTAGCACCCTTTAATACCTGGAAAGAGTTGAAGATGCACAAAGAAAGGGCCGAATGCTTCCTCAGAAGGAAGAAGGCCAAGAGGAGCCAATCGACGGCTAATCCTCCGAACTCGAACTTCACCTCCCGTGGTAAGGAAAGGTACCTGCAGTAGTTATTAACGTTAATCAGACGTCGCAACAACAACCCTGAAGGCAGCAAAAGACTTCGGATCCGAGACTCCAAAAAGAGTACTCTTTTAAAGACGAAGACGTTCCAGCCATCTTCGAGTCCCTCCTTAAAAATAACAAGATCAAGCTGTCACCTATCGCAAATCAGGAGGAAGCTGATAAAACTGCAGATCCAAAGTACTGTGCGTACCACAGGAGGATCCTTCATCCTACCAAGGCTTGCTTCGCTCTTAAGAATAGCATCCAAACCTTAGTTGAAGCCGGCGTCATAACGCTAAATTGAGCCGAATGAAGACTCCGACAAGTATAAGAGTATAAACTGCTCATTCCGACACTCCGAAGAGTACACGAGTATAAACTGCTTCTCAAAACTCTAACAGGTATATGAGTCTAAACTGTTTCCTTTCTTTCACGGGAAGTTCCTTGAGAGTTCCATGCCTGGTATTCTTAAGGATAACCCGGTCACCCAACTAAGTATGATGTTAGACCAAGTTTTACGAAGAAAGCTAGGGATGGATGATTCATGTAATGGGAAGTTCCCGGAAGAATGCTACATGCAATTTTCTTAGGGATAACTCGATCATGATGAACAAAGTGATAAACACTAAACTCCTACTGCGATTTCCAAACACTCTTTTGCGGAGACGAGATTTGATCATTTCGTTGGATCAATTTTCCCTCACAAAACTCTCATTGGTGTTTGACGACTCACAGTCTTCCACCACAAAAACCCCCACCGATCAGACTAATTGATGGTGGGACCACCAAAATTCCTTTCAGTTGAATCCACTCAAACTTTCGATGTGTCTATGCACTCAACATTCCCATTATTAAATTTCGGACATAGTACTTAAAATTTCAACATCTTGATCATTAACGACTGTCAAACCTCTCCGTGTTAAGTATGTATCACTTAACATCAGGAACCCCTTTGAGTGATTTGTATGAGTCAACACTCCCACTATGATTTGTACTCACACTCTTACTGTTTATTTGGTCAAAACTTCCTATAATTAGGACTACAACCAAAGTCCCCTCTCGATTCCTTCAATGAACGAGAGGTCCACAAATTGAGCGATCAAACCTATAAAAGTTAGGATTGTTTTAAAACTCCCCACTTGGTCAAACCTTCCTACAGTTAGGGCCAAAACCAAAATCTCCTCTCGATTCCTTCAATGAATGAGAGGTCCACAAATTGAGCGATCAAACCTATAAAAGTTAGGATTGTTTCAAAACTCCCCACTTGGTCAAACCTTCCTACAGTTAGGGCCAAAACTAAAATTCCATCTCGATTCCTTCCATGAATGAGAGGTCTACTTTCAAATCGAGAGATCAAACCTTCCTACAGTTAGGGCCAAAACCAAAATCTCATCTCGATTCCTTCCATGAATGAGAGGTCCACTTTCAAATCGAGTGATCAAACCTTCCTACAGTTAGGATTATCTTAAACCTCCCATTTGGTTAAACCTTCCAACGGTTAGAGCCAAAACCATAATTCACTCTCGATAAACGAGAAACCCACCTTTAGTTCGGTAATCAAACCTTCCGATAGTTAGGGTTATCTGAATCTTTTTGACTCTCGGAGTGGAGATCCCACTCTTAGTTTCGTCTCACGGATTCTCAAAGTAGAGATCCCACTTTGAGTTTCTTTTACAACCGGAGATAGAATATAAAATTCTTCCTCTCCGGTGTCGGGTTCGTCTTTACCCCAAGAGAAGACACCATCTTTTCAACTCTCACAATTCGTGCCTTACACACACAGGAAATTTTATCCCGAATCCTAAATAGGGATAAATCAGCGCCTAACATGTGTTGTCGGTTTAGTCTTTCACCGATTAAAGAAGAAACCATAATCCAAATCTGGGGAATTTTATTCCGAATCCTAAGTACGGATAAGTAAGCGTCTAACACACGTTACCGGTTAGTTCTTGACCGTAAAAAGAACAAAAGCCCACATATTCGACATTATGGTAGGTCGTTATTAATAACGCTAAAATCCACGTCTTACATGCGCGGTGAACTTTATCTCAACTCCTAAATAGAGATAAGCCAAAGCTTAACACGTGTTGCCGGTTAGTCTTTGGCCGTGAAAAAGATAAAAGCCTACATATTCGACATTGTGGCAGGTTGTTATTAATAATACCATAATCCGTGCCTTACACACACGGGGAATTTTATCTCGAATCATAAGTAGGGATAAGTCAGCGCCTAACACGCGTTGCCGGTTTAGTCTTTCACCGATTGAAGAAGACACCAAAATCTAAATCTGGGGAATTCTATCCTAAATTCTAAGTAGGGATAAGTCAGCGCCTAACACGCGTTGCCGGTTAGTTCTTGACAGTAAAAAGAACAAAAGCCCACATATTCGACATTGTGCCAGGTCGTTATTAATAACGTCAAAATCCGCGCCTTACATGCGCGGGGAACTTTATCTCGACTCCTAAATAGAGATAAGCCAACCCCTAGTCTTTGACCGTGAAAAAGATAAAAGCCCACATATTCGACATTGTGGTAGGTTGTTATTAATAATACCACAATCCGTGCCTTACACGCACGGGGAATTATTTCCTGAATCCTAAGTAGGGATAAGTCAACGCCTAACACGCGTTGCCAATTTAGTCTTTCACCGACTGAAGAAGACACCAAAATCCGAGTCTGGCGAATTTTATCCCGAAGCCTAAGTAGGGATAAGTCAGCGCCTAACACGTGTTACCGGGTAGTCTATTCTCGTAAGAAAGACGAAGTCTACGTATTCAATATCGTAGCACTAAGAGAGTTAACTCTCTTAGCACAACGTCACATGCAGAACGGACTTAAACAATCCGCATGCAAGCCCGATTCAAATGGTAATCGGTAAAGGCACGTCAAATCCATTGAAGGCTAAGGATTTGCCAAAAATCCTAAGTCTACGTCTGATACACGTCGCTGTTTAGTCTTTTCACATGAGAAAGATGAAATCTACGTATTCAATATCGTAGCACTAAAAGAGTTAACTCTTTTAGCATAACGTTACTTGCAGAACGGATTTAAACAATCTGCATACTAGCCCGACTCAAACAGTAGTCGGTAAAGGCTAATCAAACCCGTTGATGGCGGAGAGTTTGCCAAAAATCCTATCAATGTAAGAGTCATTGACGCACCAGCCCTATTAGTTGGTCTCGTGACTTGAGCATCCAACAATTTCAGAATAAGATCTATACATGCAGATGAATCAGCTTTAACAATTGGTCCTGCAGCCCCAACATTTAGGACCAACACGCTCCAACACCATAAGAGCTTAAACTGTGTAGACTCCAGCAAACGTACGAGTATAAACTATGTTAACGCCGTTCAACGTGCTACAGTAAAGGTGGATGCTGGTCAACGTATTAGTAATTTCACCAAAATAAGGTAAAGGATGATTCCAGGGAGTTCAACCGCATTCAGATTTGAATTTCTGACGAAGATGATCAATTCAAAGTCAACTCAATGACACGAGGTAAATTCAAAAACTTACGCATCAAACTCAGTTCAAGATTTCGACAGGTCAGACGATAAACGCAACGCCGGAAGAACTTTATCTATTCGACAAAACACTGAATAGACTAAAGGCTGAAGAAGTCAAGAATTAAAGCAGTTTATAGGTCCCTCTACGAGATTGAGGAAAGGACCTATCTTATCCAAAGCATTCCAGACTCTTCTATAAAAGAATGAGTCTTAAATACTTTGGAGGGGATATCTGTAGGCGTCTCAAAATGCCTTTAGGTGTCTGCACACAGTTCGAAACAAAGAGTGGACGATTCAAGAAGAATTATCCAATTGGCCACTGTGTACGTCAGTCAACTCGCACACCTCAGTCAACGCGCGTACGTCAGTCAACATGCACCTGTCGGTTAGCCCGAGCGTGTCGGTCAGCCACAAGTGACCAGACGCACTCGTCAGTCAGCTTATGCACGTCGGTCAGATCCAGAGTGTCCGACGTGCCTGTCAGGCGGATCCAAAGTGCCCGCCACGCTTATTAGTCAGATCCAAAGTGACCGAACGCACTTCTCAATCAGCCCACGCGCGCCGGTCAGCTCCAAGTGACCGAACGCACTCATCAGTTAGCTCGCGCGCATCGATCAACTCCAAGTACTGTAAAGAAGCTAACGAACGCATGAAGCAAGTTAACAATGCATACAAGTCAACAAGATGAAAATACGCAAAACGGCAGAAAATACAAGTCCCGAAAAATCGAAAAACACCAAAGGTCAAAACCCCCGCGCCCACGCGGTTCTATCGTAGGACGCAGCTGACGCGCGACCGTACAGGTCGGACAAATCCGACCCGCGCCCCGCGTGGGTCATACCGCGCCGACCCACGCCCACCGCGGGTCAGCAGGGCGTATCGCGCACTTCTGACCCCAAAACGTGTTTTCGACGGTTTTAAGCGGTTTTCTCGAGATTTATCTATTTCAGGGGTTCCCAACTGACTTGATATCATCCACGAACATGGTTAGGTCATTATTAACTGAAGATAAGACCACATCACTCATTCTGATCCGAAAACCCCTCAACCGAAGCCTATAAATACAGGTCTAGGGGCTCAGTTCAGAGAGGGAGATCAAGAGGGCGAAACGCTGCCGAATTGGAGAGTGGAGCCACGAATTTACATCGAAGGTTAGCAGATTTTAGCGAGTTTTTGTGCATAAAGAGTGGAGTTCGAGAGATCTGATACACGTCCCCTATTCCTCCGGATTTAAGCTTAGTCTTAATCTCGAGAAGAGCAGTAATCTCACTTGGTCAGGATTATCACTACATCGATTATTTCCTTCGTGAAGTAAGAGCTTTGATTAACTTAATCTGTCAACCGGATCTGATCCGCGACGGTCCACGGATATTAATGTCCCCGGCACAGGCGAAGTTCCCACGCAAGCAGCGAACGTCCGTTACGCTGTTTGACAAGAGTCGTATTTTTTTGTATTTTTATTGTATAAGGAGATCTTACAAAAAGATCGAATTTTTATTTGAGTTTATTGTAAACGATTAAAGTTGTAATAGATTCAATCACAATGAAAACAACAATTTTTAACCTAAACATCTCCTAATAAAACTAGAATTACAAAAAAAGAAAGTGTCAAATTCTATCCTAAAAAGACTCCTTATAATAGAGGAAACAAATCATGAATCAAAATTGATTTTGTTTCCTAATCTAATTTGACTCTAAAATTAAATTTATTTCCTAATCTAAATAGACTCCAACTCAGATTAAGCGTCCTACATCATAAAGTCTGTAATTTGATTATGTGACCGATGAGCTTACATCTGAGTTGTCATGATATTTACTTAGAGTTCTTTTTGCTACACCATAAACTCAAAGTTCTTGTCATGACAAATATAAAAATGAACCAGTGTGGCATGGGCTGGGCTGGTCACTGAAGCCAAGCCCAAGGCCCATCAGTCCTTGTTCAAATCCTCCTCATCATCGTCAACCGATAAAGCGCCACTATGATCATAACCAAACTGAAAATCATGAAACAAGTAAAAACAATCTCCTTTCTAAAAAGAAATAACAAATTAATACTAACATATCAAGAACCTAAAAAGATAGAAGAATACTAAAAAGTTGGATGACAAAAATCCAATGAGCCGCGCGCCGTCCAAAATAGGCACCGTTGCCGCTCTAAATTGTAGCTTTCCTCATCTCTCACCGACAAAGTCCCGACAAAAAGATTGACGAAGTTTGGAAAACAACGCTCTCGGCATCTCTTGCGCTCCTCCCACACTACAAGCCCTCGTACTAGTCCAAATTTCAAACCAACAAGATATCTTAATTGACGAAAATTTTTATCACATATTAAAATGTATAGGCCTGAGTTTCATTAGATATGTATTATGTAAGATAGTTTACCTTCTGTCTGTGAGGACATATTAAAATGTAAAATGATAATCATCAAGTTTCACCACAGAATTTTACTATAGAACGAGTGTCTTTTAAGAATTGTGATTGTCTAGCTACACTAGTAGAAAAACGACCAATCTAGATGGAAATTTCCGTCTAGATTGCTCTGTATTCCGTCTAGATTGGTTTCTCTAGACAGAAATCCGTCTAGTTTGCTCCGTCTAGAATAATTCCGTCTAGATTGGAGCAATCTAGACGGAATTCCGTCTAGATTACCAATCTAGACGGAAAGCAACCTAGACGGTTGTGCAATTTCCGTCTAGGTTGCCAAACTAGACGGAAAACCGTCTAGTTTACCAACCTAGACGGAATTCCGTCTAGGTT
>BQKN01064381.1:202192-214089 GCA_022839385.1 Asparagus kiusianus | reverse complement strand
GGGGGGGGAGAAAAATTAAAGGTGGTGGCTCCCAGCTGCAGGCTCAGTGAAGAGTAACAAGTGGATAGAGCTACGAGGGTGAACAATATGCGGACATGAATATTTCGGTCCATTAGGGTGCACTTTTTCAAATGGGAACGCGCACAAGATAAGTAAAAACTATATTAAAAAAAAGTACATGTCACCTTTGAGATCTCATCAGGTCGTTTGGTTGGTTTGGTTCGATTCAATTGAGCCTAACAGAGTAGTAATTGTAGTTACATGAAAGATTAGATTTATAAACAACATTATATTTAAATACTCGAGTGAGAAATTTATGAACGGAACCCATAGAAATCGAGCAAGCGCTACCATGGCTTACTAATTAAAGTAACTATCAAGAACCAACTCTCATTATATTTATAAGCTCCTACTGTGCAATGAAACGTGGCCTGGTTCTGGAAACTGCGAGAACTACCAATAAACAACATTATATTTAAATAATTATTCACTAATTAAACAATTAATTATAATGCTGTGGGCCGTCAACCATGACATAATCAGGGCTTTACCCAAGCCCAAAATTAGTTAATAGTGAGAAGATAGGTATATACTCGTATGGTTAGCCAATGATTGGGACATGAAAACTTTTAATGATTCTTGCTTGAACTTACTATTTATTCTTCATTGCTTATCTCAAGCCTCAGCCACATGAGGAGAAGGAGACTTTTAAAATATTTTAATTTTAATATTAAAATGCATAGAAATCGCTTAGGTGAGATGGGCTCGTGAACCCAAATAGTTAGGCAAGATTTGCAAAGGTGACTCACAAAACTTTGCGGGCGGTGCCGTTTCAAAAGGATACCCTTAAAAAATTAAAGAAATAAATTAAGAACAAATGAAAGATTAGATTGGTTCTTCAATAAGCAAGGTACCTAATGTTTCTTTTGGAAAACTAGCCACAAAATAAGTCAATGAAAATATGACTCCGCGTAATTGGGATCCTCACTTGATATGCAAATAGTATCTTTAGTAAAGGTTCTCCACGTGCAAACTTTGAGCTATTCACACCCCCGATAAGTGATATAAGAGCTACGATGCTAATTGTTGAGAGATTTGGTGTCCAATATAGAGAGGAAAATGAGGTGTTTTGATATAATGTTAATTTTATTTGAAATAAAGCATAATTAAGATAAAGAAATGATTTTTCCAAAACACAAAACATGCACAGTCATTGTGGAGATAGTGAGTAGAGAAGATATGTACAAAATCTTGTCTTAGCTTATGATGTAACAGATGCTGTGTGAAAAAATTTAATAAGAGATTCTTGAACAATAGTTTATTTACAAGATCCAATTACCTAAAGAAAATTATTTGTATGATATCATATTAGAAGACTAAGTGTTGAATCACTCCACGGGCGGATCTATATACAGTCCAGGTAGGGCCACGGCCCCCCCGGGGCCCCCCAAAAATTGTGGTAAACAAAGATAGGGTGGTTTCTGTAAAACTTCCTCACTTAAAAATTAAAATATATTCATTCTACATAATTTTTATCTCCCTCTTTTGAAATATTTTGGAGATATTGACGTTAGTTATTCTACTCGTTTTGTTTGGGTTGTGGTTTATCTCTTGTGAATAAAATTATATTAAGAAAAAATTTTATCTATCTTTCGTACGCAGTGTTAAGCGCAACGGAAATTTTGGCAACACCTCTGGTGCACAACAAGAGAATAAGATCACAACTAAAATTCCTGTCTCACTAAGGAAACGAGAATCGAAAATGATATCTTAACAAATTAGGATATACACTCTTCCTCTCATCAGTTCTAGGACTGACTTGTTGAGGGAACCTAACAAGCTATTACAAATCACAGCAAGACAAACAAATTTTACATGGTTCAGTAAGTTGCCTACGTCCACAGGGCAAGGAGGGGGAGTTTTTACTATTTGAGAGAAAGAGAATACAAATAGGGTTTACAATCACACAAGGTCACACAAACAAAAATCCTCAAACAATCTCTCAAATCCCTCACAATTTCTCTCTCAAAAGGATGCTGAAAACCCTCTCAAAGTCGACACCGAAGACTGCTCAAAATCTCCTCTCAAAGTCGGCTCACCTCTGCGTATCTTTTTTACCCAGCACTAAACCCTAGGAGAAAGACTAGGTTCCTATTTATAGCCTAGATGCGGTCAAAAAATAAAACTCGAAACCCGCTTCACATGTACCCGCTGTACATGTTCTTTGGGTGGGCCCGCTACAAAATTGTGCGCGGCTATTCACACAGAAAGAAAGTTCAGGTGGAAAAGGCTGACGTAGTTATGGCCCCCACTCATAATTCTCCACATCGTACATCATTTGATAAACCTCAAATTATGGACGAACACTAGAAGAACACCGCGAACATCACCAGAGAGAAATTGTTTCACCAAATCAGGAAAACCAGGTCAAACCAGCTGCGTCACTATACCGCAGCTGCCTACGTACCCTCCACCGGGATCAAGCTAATCATAGTTCTGCCAAATGGCCTCCAAAGGCCTCAACATCGAAGAATGGTCAAAAGATCCAAACAATGACCAAACTTAACACCTGAAACAACTTTGGTCAACATATTCGCATGGTTGTCTTTTGTGCGGATCTTCTCTAATATGACATCTCCATCATCCAAGACATCACGAATGACGTGGAAACTGACATTAATGTTCTTCGTGCATGCATGATAGACCTGGTTCTTTGCTAAATAGATAGCTGATATGCTATCACAATATACCCGAATAGTCTCCTGTGATATCCCTAAGTCCTCCAATAATCCACGCAACCATAAAGCCTCCTTCACAGCTTCAGTCATCGTTATATACTCCGCCTCTGTAGTAGAGAGCCACTATAGACTGAAGTGTACATCTCTAACATACTGATGCTCCTGCCAATGTGAACATATACCCAGAAGTAGACTGGCGCTTGTCAAAATCCCCTGCATAATCTGAATCCACATATCCAATACACTCCTACCCTGTGTCCATATTCTTGTGAAATACCAAACCAACATCCATTGTACCTTTGATATACCGAAGAATCCACTTTACAGCCTCCTAATGACCCTTTCCTGGGTTGTACATGTACCTGGATACCATGCGCATGGCCTGTGACAAATCTCGCCTCGTACACACCATAATATACATCAAGCTACCTATCGCACTAGCATATGGAATCTTTGATATATATTCTCTATCCTCAACTGAAACAGGTGACATCTTAGATGAAAGCTTAAAATAGGGAGTCAATGGAGTGCTCACTGCCTTTATATTATTATCAAAGCTGAATTTCTTCAATATCTTCTGTAGATAAATCTTCTATGTAAGCTTCAATCTCCCCTTCGCCCTGTCTCTCTCGATCTCTATACCCAATATCTTCTTCGCCTCTCCAAGATCATTCATCTCAAACTCGGATGACAACTTATTTTTTAATTTTCGAATAGCCAAAGAATTTCTGGAGGCAATAAGCATATCATCAACATATAATAATAAATAAATAGATGTACTCACCATCCTGTTGTTTGTGCATGTAATCACATTAGTCATATGGGCTCCTCGTGTACTCTCGGCCAATCATAAAGCCGTCGAATCTCTTGTACCATTGTCGCGGTGATTGCTTCAATCCGTAAGGAGACTTCTCCAGCTTACAAACTAAATCCTCCTTTCCTGCAGCTTTAAATCCTAAAAATTATGTCATGTAGATCTTCTCATCTAAATCTCCGTGTAGAAAGATTGTCTTAACATCCATCTGGACCAAATCCAAATCCAGTTATGGCACTAATGCTAATAAAATACAAATCGATGAATACTTCACAACAGGTGAAAATACATCATTGTAATCAACGCCCTCAAGCTATGCATATCCTTTGGCAACCAATCTGGCTTTGAACCGAATGTGCCCGATAGAAGATCCCTCCTTCTTTGCATATACCCACTTTCACCCAATAGCTTTCTTACCCTTAGGTAGCTGTGCAAGTTTTCAAGTGTCGTTCTTCTGAAGAGACTGCATCTCCTCCTCTATAACTTCCCTCCACCTGATCGAATAGGGACCAGCCTCTGCCTCCCTGAATGTAGAAGAAACCATATCATCAACGACCTCAACTGATAATGCATATGCGACCATGACATCATTATATCTAGTTGGTCGACGAATCACTCTTCTGGGTCTGTTTGCTGCAATGGACTCCTGAATATGACTCAGCTCCTGAGTCTCACCATTTACTGTATCCTCTAAATGCCCGGTTGTCATCATATTTCCTTCCAGTGTCACCTCTGTAGGAGCCTTAATGGATACAATGCTATCTGAAGTGAGTGGAGTCACATCATCTTCCACCTGCTGTGATATCCCTCTTGTCTGGTCTCCCTCCACCTACTAAGGGACTTGAGGCCTCATCATGTACGCCTCGTCGAATGTAACATCTCTGCTAATAATTATCTTTTTGTCATGTGGATCCCACAATTTGAAGACTTTTACTCCTTCTCTAAAGCCCACAAAGACTACTTTCTTTGCCCTCGGATTTAATTTACCATCACTGACATGGTAATAAGCTAGACACTCAAATATTCGAAGCGACTCATAATCACTAGCCATCGAACCAGACCAATGCTCCATAAGAGTCTTCCCCTGTATTGTTGTGCACGGTTACCTATTCACGAGATAGCTCGTATAAACCAATGCCTCAATCTAAAAGGATCTTGACAATCCACTCTGTATCATCATAATTGCACCTCTCGAGCAAGGTACAGTTTAATCTCTCAGCCATCCTATTTTGTTACGGTGTCTCACGAACTGTGAAGTGTCGCCTAATGTCGTGATCCCGACAAAACTGTAGAAACGGATCACTCTTATACTCTCTTCCATTATCCGAATGAAGAGTCTTCATCTTTCTACCTATCTACAACTCTACTTTCTTCTTCCACTCCACAAAAATATCTAGGACTTCATGTTTATGCTTCATAGGGTATACCCAATTTCTCCTGGAATAATCGTCAATCAAAGTGACAAAATAGTTGGCTCCACCAAGTGAGGTGTGTTTGGAAGGGTCCCAAACATCTGTGTGAATGTAGTCCAATATACCTTATGTATTATGAATAGCGGTGTAAAACTTCACTCTCGTCTTCTTCCCAAGTACACAATACTCACACAGCTCCATCTTGTAGGTCTTCGCACCTTTCAATAGCCCATGTTTCGCCAATGCCTATAGGGACTTATCACCAGTGTGTCCTAAACGCATGTGTCATAAGCTGGTAGTGTCCTCCTCTGTAGTGATAGAAGCTGCCAGATCCCCTGTAACTATCTTGCCCTTCAAGTAGTATAGGTTGTTTTCTATGACACCTCGCATCACCACCATGGACCCCTTCGTGACCTTCAGAGTTGCATTCTCCAAGATCAGCCAATAGTCAGCTGCTTCCAAAGTTCCAAATAAAATAATGTTCTTCGTCAACTGCAGCCTAAACCTTACTTCCTTCAGCTCTCGAGTCACCCCGTCACACATGCGGATCCGAACTGTACTAATATCACTAATAGGGCATACGTGATCATTACCCATAAGCACGATATCCCCTCTTTCCAACTCCTCAAAGCTGAAGAACCAATCCCTCCTAGGGCAAATATGGTATGTAGCACCAGAATTCATTATCTACTCCGTAGAATCAGCGTAACAAACTAACAATAATGCTGAGCATGAAAAGCCCGAAGAATCTGTATCTGAATTGTCGTCACTAGCCTTGACAAGCTTGTACAACTTTTTCTTTATTCTTCTCGGCTTTATCTTTTAATTTTGGGCACTCGTTTTTCCAATGTCCTTCTTCTTTATAAAAACGACACTGGTTCTTACCAACACTCTTATGGCCACCTCTATTCCTTGATTTTGATCGGTTAGACTATCAATGGTTTGGAGTACTGTCTCAAACTGCTAATGCATCTCCTGATGCCTTATCGGAGGGATCGTTATCATTTTTCCTCAAATTCATAATTTAGTAAAGCTGAGGTCACCTCCTTATAACTAACAGAAGTTCTATCATTGATCATAGTTAGGACAAAAGTATCATAATCATCCTCCGGCAATGAACACAAAAATAGCATCGCCTTATCTTCATCCTCAACCATAATATCCACATTGGTCATATCTAAAAGCAACTTCGTAAAGTTATTTACATGCTCCCTAATGGAAACTTCTCTCTTCATCTTGAACTGGTAAAACATCTTCTTCAAGTGAAGCCGATTCTCAATGCTTTTAGCAAGATACTTTTCATTGAGTGTTTCGCACAATTTTTTCACCGACATCTCGTTCATCACATCATAAGTTAGATCTGGTGTCAAGCATGACCTAATAATTCCACAAGCCATACTGTTCATTTTTTTCCAAACCTTGTCCTCCCTATCATCTGGTTTCTCTTTCAACTCAAGAGAATTCTCAAAGCTTTTATAATTTCTCTCTCAAAAGGATGCTGAAAATCCTCTCAAAGTCGGCACCGAAGACTGCTCAAAATCTCCTCTCAAAGTCGGCTCACCTCTGTGTATGTTTTTTACCCAGCACTAAACCCTAGGAGAAAGACTAGGTTCCTATTTATAGCCTAGATGCAGTCAAAAAATCGAACTCGAAACCCGCTTCACATGTACTCGCTGTACATGTTCTTCGGGTGGGCCCGCTGCAAAATTGTGTGCGACTGTTCACACGGAAAGAAAGTTCACGCGGAAAAGGCTCATGTGGTTGTGGCCCCCACTCACACGCAACTCCTCAGGAATGAAATCATGGATCCGTCCCTGAATCGCTCCTTTTATGTGACTTGCTGCAGGCAGAATACTAGTGATATTGGCTTTATTTAGTAGTAAAAATAAAAGATGCATTTGGTGTACTTGTATTTTGTCACTTGTCGACATAGGTGCCATGGGTCATTTTGTTTAATATAAAACTAAAAACTAATCAACACTTGCATAAAATATAAAACATAGGAAATTGAAAACTTTTCGAAATTGGAAAGAAGAGAGATTTATGTTTTGTTTTCATATAACGAAGCATCTCCTCTGAATCTTATAAAGAAAAACTAGATCTCTTGAATCTTATTAGTCTGCATAGTGTTTCAAACCAATTTGACATTCCTCGATGGACTCTCAATTCAAGTGGTTCTTTCATTGTTAAATCTTTCTATGATTTCTTATGCTCTAGAGGAATCAAATATGCTTTCTACAAAATAGCATGGAATCCCATTTTGCCTAGCAAAATTCAGATATTCACTTGGCTTTTATCCCTGAACCGTTTACACACCAAAGATAATCTTATGAAAAAAGGGTGGCAAGGAGATCCTATTTGTGTTTTATGTGGTATGCAGTCTAAAACTAAGAACCATATCTTCTTCTCATGCTCTACAGCTAAAGCGGTCTGGCAACATTTTGGAGATTATTACTTACCTTTTTGTTGGCCAACATCTATAGATGAAGATATCGGTACGTTACATCCTTGTGTAATCTGGATGGAATTATATAGCGCACTATTTTTTCGACAGTTTGTTGGTTTATATGGTCTTCAAGGAATAAGTTTATCTTTGATCTAAAACCTTTCTCTGCTCAATCTATTATTAACAATTCGATACTGTCTCTACATGACTAGGCAGGTTCAGGAAAAAGGAATGCAGCTCTTCAGTTAGCAAAAGTCTTAGAAGAGAAGCCTATTGCACACAGCAGTGGTTAAGAAAGTTGGTTTTGAATCATGTTCTGTTTGTATATAAAAACTTTTGGTGGTATGCTTTTGTTTTACAATTGGTCTATAGAAAATTTAATTTCTTTTCTCCAAATGTATGGCCGGCTTTGGTTCTCCCTTATATCCATGTCAACGATGAATGACGGCAAGACCCTCTCTTCATCTTCATGGATGTTAGGGAGAAGAATGTTATACATCAATAGTCAAGAGAAATTAAGTTTTCTATCTACCAATTAATGGATACATTTCGTATCCTTCTTTTGTAAAAATACTTCTGGTTTTTTAATGAACAGGGTACATTAGGGCTGTTAATCGGTTTGAATGGTGCAGTTAATAGGTGACACCGAACACCAAACCGATCTATTTTTTCGGTTCGGTTCGGTTTGGTTTTTCACTTATTTTTTCATAAACCAAGTGTGTTCGGTTTAGTTCGGTTTGGTTTTTCTCTGGTTTATATCGGTTTTTTCGGTTATTCTATAAAGAAAACAAGTCTAGAAAAGTAAAAAGTAGAAATGTCTCATATTACATAACCGTTTCCGAAAAGAAAAGAAAAGAAAAAAAATGAAAAAGGGCAGCCCACAATGCCACATAACAGTTTTCGAAAAGAAAAAAAAGCGATGAAATACTAGAATAGCAGAAACATGTAGATGATAGATCAGCACTTCAAGTTCAGCAGCAAGCTCCTCCATGACCAACATTTGGGGAAAGGGAAAGCTACAGTACCACGTGACAGAAGGGATTTCTTTGCCGGTGACGAGAGAACCCAAGATTTGGGGCCGATGGACGGGAGAACCCTAGATTTGGGGGCGATAGACGAGAGGGGACGAGAAGGAGCGCGAAGGACCAAAAGCTCGTTGGGTTTGGGACTTAGGGGGCAATGGACGAGAACTCAGATTCTCAGAAGCCCTATAAATATAATTAAAGTCTAATGTAGACTATGTAGTAATGTTGGAACGCAAGCCAATGCCATCCTTTTTTTTGGGCTTCATTTAAGCCCAAGTTTGAAGTTTCTACATAAAATTTTATGTATATTAATAATATATGTCTATAAATAATATAATTTCCTTACAATATATATAATCGGTTTTTCGGTTCGGTTTCGGTTTCTAGACATCCGAAACCAAAACCACACCAAACCTTTCGGTTTTCGGTTATTTTTTTTGGTTTCGTGCGGTTTTTTTCTTTCCTCGGTTTGTTCGGTTATGGTTTGGCTTTGGTGTGGTTATTTTTTCGGTTATCGGTTTTCAAGTTATAGCCCTAGGGTACATCCCTTGTTTTTCTATCAAAAAAAAAAATTGTTTTGTTTTCATACATTTCCATACCGTTCTAGCTCGTAAATATTATCTTTATTGAACATATCATTCGTGTTAATAAAATTCTCCAAAGAACATGGTTACATGCACGGTGAAAGATAGCCCATCAAAATGAAATTAATGATTGGTTTGAATTTTCATAATCTAAGCTTAAGCTTCACTATAATAAGATTCGTAAGTACTCTGTTGTTCCCCTCTATGTATTTTTGTTTCTGTAAATGTTAGTTTCTTTTTCCTTTTAGCAAACATAGACTAAAAAAAAAATCTTCATTACGTACCGAGTCTAAACGTAGATGGAGTAATACTGACAATCATCATACTAGCCATATCTGATGTGTGAGACTCAATAATTTATTGCCAACAGCTTCGGTGCTCCATGGCATTTTCTGTAAATAGAAAAATCTAAAATCTAGCTCTTTAATCCACAATTTAAGGGATTATGCGGTTAATAGGCCTTCCACACCTACATTTGTAAATAGGTTGAACTTAGAGGGTAGTTTTGGAGTTGAAAACATCATAGAAAAGGATAAAACTAATATTTGCGAAGTGTTAGTTTTCTTCAACTAATTTCTCACTTGATCTTTAACAAAATCTAATTTGGCCGTAGTCTATCATATTAGATCTCTCTCTTCTATTTTTCCTTCCATATTTATGACAAAAAACTGGTATTATAATGCAAAGTTATGTTTAAAATAGATATTATTGCTCATGTTTTTAGTCATATTGTATAAAATTATCATAGCATGCATATGTCAATTCCTTTCTTATCATTATAAAGAGGAATAAAATTAACCGTCGATTATAAAATTACACTTTTATTTCTATTTTCACTGAAAAGATTTAGAACTAAGTCAGAGGATCTTTCTATATACTAACATTAACAATTTGATACCCCATTTACGAGAAAATATTCATTTAGAAATAAGTGTAATAAATTGTATTGATTTATATTCTTTTGTACATTGAAAAATTAAAATCTGAAAATTACACTATTATATGTTTGTTTAAACATGTATATAAGCTCCAAATTAGGCTAAACTAAATTATCAATTTTAACTAAATCTAAAAAGTATACCATGTGCATTGCACGTGTGCAATTCACCTAGTAAACGTGAAACAAGGGAGGTGGGTGAAGTGGTTATGGACAGAGAAATAATAGGATAAGAATTAAAAAGAAAATGACAAATGCACCTTTGTTATTTTCAACCCGAAATTTTAATTTTCCATCCATTTAAAAATTATAAAAAATTGTATTTTCGGAGCACCAAAGCATAACTCTAATTTATTTTAGTATAAAATCCGACAACATTTTACCAGAAAACGTTTGGTGGACAATCAGAGAAATCCTAAACCTTTCCATGTTTAAAACAAGTTTCTTTCGCTCTCATCCGACCTAAATCCCCTAATTGCGGTGTAATCAAAACTTACGCGGTTTAGACTAATAAATAGTGTGGCACTATAGACAACCCCACCTCATTAAAAGACAACTTACTTTATAACAGAAAGCACAACAATAAGGATTACATCAAAATTAAATTATAATTATCACTAACCGTCACGAATCTCCACGTTCCACATATTAGTCATAAGGTGGCAAACCTAAAGAAAATTTAATTTATTCCAAATTAGCTATTTAGGTTAGTGTATAGCTTTATAGATTACCATCCTAATTAATCAGGAATGAGAGAGAGAGAGATGGAGAGAGAGAGAGAGAGAGAGAGAGAGAGAGAGAGATCTTTTGCCATCATAATTACGTGACCTCCTTTGTTAAGCAAGAAACGGAAATTTTGAGTTTTAAGTGGACAAGTCATCAAAAACTCTAAAAAGAAATGTGCTGAAATAACTACAAACTTAAAAGGACTTTTCATTTACCTTTTTTTTGTTCAAATACGTGGGCGGTGAAGGACTGAGTAAGAACCGCACTTTACGAGGGATGACCTTTAGATTTTTGATTATGATTGGTTGTGGTTAGGCCCACTACGGCCCACATACCCTCGTACCCGCCCACACGCTAAACGAATCCGATAGAGTGGGATGTTGACGTGATTCATTCACACCTCCAACGCGGAATAGGAGTTTTTTTAATTTTTATTTAATAATAATAAAGCTACTGGGGTTGAACTCAAGAACATGCAAGTCATATTAAAATCTTTCAATTATTCGAATCACTCACAATAGTTTGAAATAGAAATTTGTACCGACTAAATTTGACAATTTATAAGAAATTAGGGCATAAGAAAAAATTAGATCCATAATTATTCGTTTGCTTAAGATTAGCGAACCAAAGTTATTAGGTGAAAGAATACTTTGAAGGAAAGAATGACCAAATTAAAGAAAAACATGAAGTATCAAAATATCTAGAGACACACATTTGTCGAATCACCCACAATAGTTTGAAATAGAAATTTGTACCGACTAAATTTGACAATTTATAAGAAATTAGGGCATAATGAAAAATTAGATCCATAATTCTTCGTTTGCTTAAGATTAGCGAACCAACGTTATTAGGTGAAAGAATACTTTGAAGGAAAGAATGACCAAATTAAAAAAAAAACATGAAGTATCAAAATATCTAGAGACACACATTTGTCAAGCTAATTAAAAATGCCTTGTAGAATAAATACAGCATCTTCTTGTGGAAATGTCATTATCCAATAAGAAAACACTATTTATTAGGAAGACGTTCTACATGCAAAAAAGAAAAGAAGAAAGCTAGAAGAAACGTACTATTAAGCCAAAGATGGGAAAAAAAAGTTGTAAGAGAGTATTTTTGGAGTCTCATCTCCCTCTTTAGAAAGGATTTGGATCCTATCCACTACAAAAAAATAATGGAGACACTATGTAGGCTGTCTAAAAATCACAATGGAAAGCT
>BQKN01064381.1:153929-169530 GCA_022839385.1 Asparagus kiusianus | reverse complement strand
AACAAGCTCAGCACAAACCAGGCACAAACCCACCCAGCAAGGAGCTAAACAAGCTCTGAACAAAACAGAAACAAACCAAGGGTCAAGAGCTACACAAGCTCTGAACAAAACAAGGAGCTAAACAAGGTCTGAACAAAACAGAAACAAGATGTTTTGGGTGACCCCTTTTCGCCCTCTAAACCGTGCAACTAGGTCACTGGGTAACACCGCGTCGACGTGTGTGCCATCTAACAAACCAATGCAGTCCTATAAAAAATTATAAATTATACATAGTTAAATAAAAAAAAGTTTCTTTGGAAAATTATTAAGTTGTATGTATTTAATTTACCTTAAAGTACGGAAAATAATTTGAGTTGTTTGCAATCTCCTCGGGAACTTCTTTTGGGGCTTGCTTCATGTACCGATCACGTAATCCATTCATTGCAGACAAGACTTTATTGAAATACCTGCTAACTGTTTCCCCTGATCTTATGAACTCAGTTCTTATTATTCTATTTTTAGTTTTGTGCCCAATAATACTCAAGAACATAGCAAGTTGTTCTTCAACTTGAACGTGTCTCGTATCTTTTAATAAACCGTTTGCTTTCATTACTTCAACAAGCTTAAAAAATGCCCTCGGTCTCATTCTAACATAAGATTGGCAGCTATCTTGATAACCCTCCAATACACGGCTGAAATGAGTCTCTCTACAACTTATTTTCCTGACCCTTTCTTGCGGCGAACATTTTGGTATTCTCTTGCGCTTAGCACGCATTCTCAAAATACATGTTACCAAAGTGACCACGGCGCAGACAGCTGTATTAGCACACATCCTCTTCAATTCTTCCTCATCTTCCATATCCATCTACAACCATTTTAATATTATCATACAGTTACAGCTTAAGATGGCTACTTATTTCTTGTCAAAATTAAGTAGATAATTGATACAAATATTTATTTCTTTTAAAGCAAGAAATCTAATTGCAATAATAAATTATTTTAACTAATGTTGCATTCCATCTCACACAATTCTAAACAAACAAGATAGACCCAAAACAAACAAACTATATGGTTAGATCACTAATAATTTACACGCACACAAAAAAATTAAATAAAGTTAAAAAAAAACAGCAATTTAAGTTCTTCAAATACTGATTTGAAACATATTATGAAATTAATCTCGCCCAAATCGGATATCCGCATGAAATTAATGTACCTAACAACCTAATTCTTGCAAATTTACAAAAAATCCACTACACAGAGACCGGCATGAATTATTTTGCTGTAATATTATGAAATTAATCGAACAAATCATTGAAATTGCTGTGTGTGTGCCTCTATTTCTCATATGCTTCAAAATTAAATTTAATTTTTCAAATCACTGGAAAAAATGGACAAAGTAAAAGGGGGAAATTTTTATACCTTACTGCAGAGGGGAAAATGCCGACGTTCAAGCTCGTGGAAATCAAGAAGATCCCAACCCAAGTTGAAGAAGATCCTAACCAGAAGGGATCACCAAGAATCGAAGGCAAGAAAACCAGCAACAATCTCGTGGAAATCAAGAGCTAGGGTTTCGAGAAAGAGGCCCGACCCCAAGTATCATCGTAGACGAAGAAGCGCGGGAGCAAAGGCGCAAGGAAGAGGGCGATTGAGGCGGGAACGGCAGAGCGATTCCAGATCTAGGGATCGAAAGCGTGAAGCCAGGAATCAGAATCGGCGGGGAAGCTCAAGTGTCAGAAATCTCGCCCAAATCGGAAGCAAATGCTCGGATTTGGGTTTCTACAAAAAAGGACAACTGTAGCTACTGTGTAGAAGATGTAATCCCAAAAATTTTGATGAACCAAACTCCAGAATAGGATTCACAAAGAATCCATAATTTACGAAAATGCCACTGTCAGAACCCAATTCCTAATCCTATTCTATAAAAGCCTGAAACAAACAGGCCCTTAGTGGAACTTAGTAGTAAAAAAATTATAGATTTGAATACTCTCCCTTCGACTGCTGCTTGACTATGACGGTTCTATAATATTTAGAGAGATGACTACTTTCTAATATAACTGATATTATTACTTAATTGTTTTCACTTCAACTCAAGACAAAGACTATATAATTAATCATCAAGGACTAGATAATCATAATTAAGATAATAAAACTAACTATAATTTGTACTCAACTACGCGGTTATTTAGCTATTAATGATGCATTCCAAATACAACAATCTTCCTAACTCTAATGAATCATAACTGTTTATTAAACAATAACAAAAGAGAATAACTAAGGAGTGTGTTTGGTTCAATTTCTATAAATTATATGAAAAGGAAAATGCCCGTAATATAGATTTTCTTGTATTTCTTAAAAAGAATATAAGAAAAGTTTTGAGAAGTCAAAAAGTACAAAATTTTTTGTTTCTTGTACTTTGTTTGTTTGGTTCAAAACAAGAAAATGTGCCCATTACTTCATAGAAATAACAAGTTTTTTTGGTACATATGCCAAATTTATAGAAAAGTGTCGACAACCATATTCATCACTTTACAACGGCTAGTTTAACGGCTATTTTAATGGCTAGTTTTGCATTCTCAAATTTTATAAAATCCTTCTATCCTCAACTATCCATGAACACAAAATTTCCACAGTTGAAAAACATGAGTAAGAGTGTTAGAGACTGTGATGACTCGTCAAGTTTATCAAATCCAAAGGTATGTATTTTGGTTTAAAAAAACTACAAATTCTATTACTATTTTCCCCATGACCAGAGACTTATTTTTTCTTTTTTGTAATCAGCGTGCTTGGAAACTAACCGTAGAAACCAACATATGAAGAATTATTTTCATATACAGATGAAGGTCGAGAGCGTGATGAGATGTATGATATAATGGAAGAAGCAGAAATAATACTAAGAACCAATGCTTTGAAAGTTAGAGGCCGAAACGGGTGGTGGAAGTATCTCTATTGCAACGATATCCCCTACACAAATTGGAACATGAATGATCTCTTAACTCACACACACATGTTGGTAACAATGGGTTTGTGCCCAACATGGGTAAAGAGGGGATTGGCCAGCATCGTGGACTAGAAGTTTATTTACTTTGGTTAGATCGAAATCAATGATCTAAAGAAACCAGGTACCACTTTTGCAATTTTATGTCGTAGTTTGATATTTTCATATAGTAAGTTGGCTCAACAATTGGTCTTTTATCAAAATTGATTGCTTCAACTAAAACGTACAAGTTCATGTAGATTGCGTTCTAATAACATAGTAAAGAACCCCTTATCTTATCATGAACATTGTAAATTAGTTTGTAATCTTATTTAGTTAACCATCATCGCTGACAAAAGCTCAAACTGAATTCCAAACGGAAGAAAAACTGCACCAACAGCTCAAATCAGACCTAATTTGACGAATATATAGCTAAATAAGCTCGAATCAGCATAATAATAACAAAAACAGCACAAACAGCTCAAACTGACCTCAAATTCAAACAAAAAACCTCACAATATAGAGCTAAACAAGCTTGAAATCAGCCATGAACATGTATAAACAACAACAACAGTTCAAATCGGAGCAAATTTGACGAACATAGAGCTAAACAAGCTCGAAAGCAGCGAAACAATAACAAAAACAGTACCAATAATCACAAAAACAACATTCCATTAACGAAATCACCACCAATAGCCATGAATACTTTTAGGGCTCAGGATAGAAATAGATTTGTCATAAAAGATTGCCTCGCCTATAACATTATGATGCAATGTAGGCTGCTCTTTTGAGTGTTTGCCTTACCCAAACATTGTAGGTTGAATTCCACACAAAATTGCCTCGCCTAATCATTACACAAAGTATATAGGCTATATTATCAGTTCATTATCATCATCATTGCCCATCTAAATCAACATGAATGAAAAGAACCATACCAATGCTGATTCTCATCTCTAGCATCAAAGTTCAGGCACTCTGTTGGAGCACATAACCCTGTTCGGTTGGTTCCTTACAATCCTGACTACCTCGATGAGACCATCCTTTGGAGTGAGAGCAAAGATTTGGGTGATGGCTTCCCCTGTATAAGAATGGTGAACAACATTCGCTTGAACTTTGATGCTTTCCATGGGGACGAGGACCATGGTGGATTTCATGATGGAACACTCATGCACCTCTACGAATGGTTCAAGGGAAAAAACCAAAGGTGGAAGATTGCTCCCTATGGGAATGAATTAGCCAGTAATATACCACTAACAAGGAACCCCACGGAAAGGGTATACATTAAAGCAGTGGAGGATTACTCACTCACGGTTGGGAATGGGGATGTTGTTCTGGCGCCGGCTAATGCTAGAGATGAGAATCAGCATTGGTACAAAGACATGAGGTATAGTAACACTGTGAAGGATGACGAGGGTTTTCCGAGTTTTGCTCTCGTCAACAAAGTCACTGGGCAAGCTCTAAAGCACTCCTTGGGAGCACACCAGCCTGTTCGTTGGGTTCCATATAATCCATTGGAGCGAGAGCAAGGCCTTGGGCGTGGCTTTGTTAACCTCTTCTGCGCCTCCTTCATTTTGATAAAAAAACCCTTCTTGCCTCATGCTTACTTTTATACAAATGATCTAAGACCTTGTCGAGGAATTCATTATTGTATGAGTCACTATGGGTCTTCAAACCTGCAACTAACTGCTCAATTCAATATATTATGTGTTGGCTTCTAATTGATTCCGACATTGGCTCAACAAAGCTACGTATCAATTCATCATTATTGGATTTTTGAGGTTTTTTGTTTGAGGAAGGCTTTATGTTAGGCTCATGATGGGATTTTCTAGAAGTGGAGTTTGAGGTAGTGTTAGCATCAAATTGATGCTCAGTTTCAGTCTCAATTGGAATTTCTCCATCATCATCATCAAGAGGAATGACATTGTTAGCGCCCATCTTATCACAAACTAGCATAACAAATTCACCCCTAGCATGTGAGACTAAACAAATGGAGAGGGTTTGGTTCATTTACATAGGTCGAAATAAACCGTAGAAATTAAAGAAATTGAGCACCATAAACAGTTCATTAATGAAAATTCAAGAAATGAACAAGCCTGAGCACTATTGAAGAAATTGAAGTAATCGAAAAAATTTCGGCCATATTTCAACCCATAAATCTGCCAATCAAAAAGAGGTTTAGGGGTTTTCACCTCAAATCAGCACAAAACCGAGTACTCGAGAAATCCGACGAGGTATCGATCAACAAAAATCGATTCTTTAACTAGAGAACCGAATAATCAAGAACCCCCAAATCAACCGCACTGCAAAAAACCCAGATTAGAGGAAATCGATGAAGCTCGAGCTCGAGCAATCGATAATGGTGAAAAGACCTGAGCATGAGATCAGGAGGAAGACTAAAAGGCGCGAAGGAGTTGGTTTATTTCTGGATTTGGGGGCGGGAACGAGAGGGAAGAAAACCCTAGATTTTTCGCCCTCAATCGATCGCAAGAAATGTTTGCGCCCGGGAAAATGGGTACATGTAGGGAAGAAATTGTTTTAAAAAGAAGAGTGTCAAATTTCTGCCTAATTTCAGAGCATTTTGAGAGGAATTTAATTTTTCATAAAATGTGGTACTTTTTTATACTTTATAAAAAACTTTTCTGTAAATTTTTTTGAACCAAACACAATTTATAAAAATCTACAGAAATTTTTTTATACAGAAATGCTGTTTAAATAATAAGGGCCAATTTGGCAAATTATAAATATAGTTCTATTTATAAGCCAATTTGGCAACAATTATAAATATAGTTCTATTTATAAGCCAAGAAACTACAATAATAATTATACATGCAACATCACATACCAATGTTTATAAGCTAAGAAACTACAATAATAATTATACATAAAAATAGTGAACCAAACACCCCTTAAAAGTAATTTTTTTATTTTTATATTTTTAACTTTGTATACGTAGTAAGGATCTCTGAATCATTGAAGAGAAAAAAACCAAGCAGCTTTTTGCTCTGGCTCCATGGGACCAGTGCAGAACAGATTAGGGAGTAACTTTTAGGAAATGACTTTTTCTATGAGAAGGAGAGAAAGCTGACGTTTCTGTCACTGTGCTTGTGAACGACAAAGGACGTCGCTCTTTTGCTAAAAGGTAGACTACAACACAAAATTATAGTTACGGATTAATGTTAATCCACAGAATTGGGATCGTTGTGCAAGAGGAATAATTTATTCCATGCAAAGGAAACAAAAATCCCTGCATTGATCTTTTATGATTTGGATAGGTTAACCATATCCTTTGAACGTCATCGAGTCATAGATTCATTGAGTTAAAAGATTTTCATTAGAATGGTATTCACGTTTTCCTCAACACAGATATAAAATATCTATCTCTTTGCTTGGCAAATGAAATAAAATATAACCATTTTTTTCACATGTATGCTCTTGTTCTTGGAAAAAAAAAGAAACCACTGATCACTTAATTAGTATAAATGATGCTGCATAATTTCATCAATATATATTCTCGAGTCCTTTTCTCTCTATATAAGGGGCGGCCATGGGTCCAATCAGATATTTGTTTTGCAACCACAACATCAAATATATGTACGTCTAGTTGATTATTGTTGGAAATTTATAAAACTTTAACTATTATCATATATAAGGGGCGGCCATGGGAGTGTTATTAGAGTATCATATATTTAAGAATTAGTATTTGATTAAAGGTACATCAGCAAATTCTTGATATAACATATGATCTATTAATGCTTTAATTGTTTTTAGTTTGCACCCCCCCCCGGCCGCCGCCCCCTCGCTTTTGTTTCCGGTTCTTTAACAAAAAATGTCCCTCCCCCCTCCCCTTTTGTTTCCGGTTCTTTAACAAAAAATGTCAACCGAACTCTAATAAGACCAAATACCTACATTAAAAAACAACTGAAGTGGTACATGACTATGATCTCTCCTAAACTAGCTCAGCATACCTCATTGCATGATTTCAGTTGCAAAAGTGTCGTGCTAGTATACTAAAAGATTAATCTCTATCCTTAAAACTCACCATTCTTAGTAAAATAGCTGCCTATGTATTCAACTGAAAAGAGATAATACTTAAAAATTTCCTTAAGACCAGCCACTTGACTTGATTGAACTTTTCATCTCGGGGCAACATATAATAGCACTTAAGCGTGCCATTGTAACCTAATTCCTTATAAAAGAATTGATAAATTAAGCTTGCTAATGACCTCATTCTCTTTAAACTAAACGCAAATACCAGCTGAGGAACATCCTGATTCCTCTCCAATCCACATTTTCTCCTTTCGAATACTACAGCGCTTCCAACTCTCTTCAATCCCAAAATAACATCAACTCTTCTCGCGGGAGATAATACAAGTAAAAGCTCTAAGCCAATCCAGAGCTAAAGCAATATTTACCCATCCAACAACTATCATTTCCCATCACAATCATCAGTAGCTATCATCATTTGTAATCTCCATCATTCACGGCCCTGCATTACTCTAGTTGCATGGCTACAATTGAAGCATCCAAATCAAGAAAAGTCCCTCTCTTTCCACCAAATTGTCTTTAATAGGATACTAAAGCTCACTCATGCTAAAAATGGTTGCTTACATTTCAAAGACGGTTCTCTCACAGCCATCGGTACTTGCAATAGGCTTAGACTATGTTTGGGAGTTCACTTTTATAGGAAAGAGAAGGAAGGGAAGGAAGGGGAAAAACCCCTTTCCTTCCCTTCCCCTTCATTACCCCCCAATTTGGGGTATAACATTTTGGCACAAATTTTCCCCCATTCCCCTCATTTTCCCTTCTAAATGCAACTTCCAAACAATGTTAAAATTACATTTCTCTTCCCCTCTCCCTCTCTACCCTCCATCCAAACAGGTCATTAAAGATGGAAATTTCAGATAAGTGATCAGATAAGATTGAGGTTGAAGGAGAGATATCCTATATCATTTGCCTTTGAAGATATTAAACAAGAGTTTATTTCTTTCTCGTCTCTTAATTCCCATATATCTTTATTATCAATAAATCACAGTCCCATACCTTTGCTAAAGAAAAGGTTAGGAGAGATACCCGGTGATTTGAACAAATTTCTAATGAGATAATGTAAACAAAGGGAGGGACATTTCTTATTTACGTTACAAAATTGATACGTGATTTACGAGGGTTAAACTCAATTTTTTGGCTCTCTTAATTGCCTTTGATGGTTGATTCTCCATTTTGGATATTTGCGTTGTTCATCGCTACACAAATAACAGAGGTTAGAGGCACCGGAGGTTATTTCATCTAGCATACATTTCGACTCTAAAGTCAGTTATTGTTTCTAGTTAATCTAAAGAGAAAAATAGAGTATAGTCCTATTGACTTTTAGTGTATGAAAAGTTGGGTACCTTTGTTCGGGAGGAATCACTATTGTTTATAGAGTGTTTACGGGGCGTAGGTAATTACAGCCGAGTGCATGCAGTATTGGTTCAAACCTTACTTTACACGTGCTGACAGCTGATTGGCCAAGTCATCTTTGTATGGTGCTGGGACTGTTGGAGTAATGACGTGTCCGAGGAGCTTTGAAGGCTCTGGCTCGAAAGGTCATAATGTCTGACGCCACATTAATTGGTTGATGGTGACTGGGCGACGAAGTGCGGGCGTTGATTGTGCAATGGTGACTTTTGATGACACTTGTCAGGTCGTTCCACTGTTCGAGATGCCTTGTGTTTGGTACAAATGGAGAACGCCTTTTGTCTAAGACATCCAGCGAGATCCGGGTCGGAAGCGTCTTTCGCCTTGGATTCGGATCACAAGGCAAGTCGGCCGGCATCATTCGGGTTATGCTTGCGAACGTGTCGATCAATTAATTATCATATGGCCGCACTTATTGGTATTGGTAATTTCTAAGGTATAATCTTTGTAAACGTGAGGCTACCACGTTAATTCAAGAGGCCCACCCAATTCAACCGGCCCACCCAAACAAATATTCTACTATATAAACAAGTGTAAGATAGGGTTTTGAGTGGCAGCGGCTGATTTGTGCAAGCAAGGGGTTTTTTTTGTGCGGAGGCTTCAGTTTTTGCGGCTACGGAGTGGGCAGAAGCAAACGCAAAGAAGAAGAACGGCTTTGTGCAGTGATTTATTTTTGGCAGAAGTGATTGTGTGCAGTCCTCTTGTGCTTTTGTAGAGAGATATTGTGAGGGATCTGAGAGTTTGTTTGAGGGTGTAAATTGAGTGATTATAAACCCTAGTTGTATTCTCTCCCTCTAATAGTAGATCTCCCCCTCCTTGCCCCGTGGATGTAGGCAGTTTGCCGAACCACGTAAAATTTATGTTCTTGTCGTGATTTGTAATAGCTTGTAGGTTCCCTCGACGCGCAGTCCTAGAGCTGACGAGAGGAAGAGCTGATATCTCACTTTGATGAGATATCTGGTTTTTGGTTCTTATTTCCTTTGAGAAACGACAATTTCGTTATGATCTAATCTCTTGTTGTGCACCTTGCGCACCGGAGGTGCTGCCGAAATTTCCGCTGCACACAATTAGTGGTATCAGAGCTCCGGGTTGGATTTGGGAGCTTGTTCGAAGGATTCGCTGAGGGATTACTATTTGAAGAATTAGATCGACAACATAGGAGAAGCAAGCACATCGGGATCGTCTCTTTCGAAGGCGATACAGAGTTTGATCATCAATAACACGAAGATTGATGTTTCGAAGTTCAACAGCAAGATTAATTTCAGATTATGGAGGTGTCAGGTGATGGACGCCTTGGATGCACAAAATTTGGAGGAGACTCTTGAGTTACAAGAGAAACCCACTGATATGGAGGACAAGGTTTGGAAGAAGATGAATAGTAGGGCTTGTGGAGTTATTCGGTCATGCTTGACGCCGGATCTTATTTATAACGTAATAAACGAGACGTCGGCGAAGAGAATGTGGGAAACACTCAATGAGAAGTATCTGACGAAGAGCATTGAGAATCGGCTTCACTTGAAGAAGAGGTTTTACCGATTCAAGATGAAGAGGGGAGTTTCCATTCGGGAGCATGTTAACAATTTCACGAAGCTAATTTCGGATATGGCCAATATAGATATCATGGTTGAGGATGAAGATAAGGCGATGCTACTATTGTGTTCGTTGCCGGAGGATGATTTTGGTACGTTTGTTCTCACTATGATAAATGGAAGAACTACGGTTAGCTACAAGGAGGTGACCTTAGCTTTAGTTAATTATGAGTTGAGGAAGAGTGATGGCGAACCCTCCGAGAAAGCATCGGAAGATGCATTAGCAGTTCGAGGCCGTGGTCAAAACCGTCGTCCAGGTGATCGCTCAAGATCGAAGTCAAGATGTGGCCATAGAAATATTAGTAGGAATCAATGTCGTTTTTGCAAAGAAGAAGGACATTGGAAGAACGACTGCCCAAAGTTGAAAGATAAAGCTGTGAAGAATAAAGGGAAAGCTGTACAAGCTTCGGAAGTGAATGTTGTCAAGGCTAGTGACGACAATTCAGATACAGATTCTTCAGGCTATTCTTGTTCTGCACTACCGTCAGTTTGTTACGCTGACTCTACGAAGTGGATGATGGATTCTGGTGCTACATACCACATTTGCCCTAGGAGGGATTTGTTCTCCAGCTTTGAAGAGTTAGAAAGAGGGGATGTCGTGCTCATGGGTAATGATCACGTATGCCCTATTGGTAGTATTGGTACAGTACGGATCCGGATGTGTGACGGGGTGACTCGGGAGCTGAAGGAAGTGAGATTTGTTCCTCAATTGATGAAGAATATCATTTCGCTTGGAACTTTGGAGGCAGCTGGCTATAAGGTGATCTTGGAGAATGCGACTCTAAAGGTCACAAAGGGGTCTATGGTGGTGATGTGAGGTGTTAGGAAAAACAACATTTACTACTTGAAGGGCAAGACAGTAACAGGGGGTCTGACAGCTTCGATTACCACAGAGGAAGATACTACTAGCTTATGGCATATGAGATTGGGACATACTGGTGATAAGTCCCTACAGGTATTGGCAAAGCAGGGGCTATTAAAGGGTGCAAAGACCTGCAAGATGGAGCTGTGTGAACATTGCATACTTGGGAAGAAGACAAAAGTGAAATTCGGCACTGCTATTCACAATACCCAAGGTATATTGGACTACATTCACACAGATGTTTGGGGCCCTTCCAA
Source organism: Asparagus kiusianus (assembly GCA_022839385.1). NCBI lineage: Eukaryota > Viridiplantae > Streptophyta > Magnoliopsida > Asparagales > Asparagaceae > Asparagus > Asparagus kiusianus. The sequence goes on along the minus strand of BQKN01064381.1, from coordinate 158,412 downwards.
GCACACATCTCTTGGTGGGGCTAACTATTTTGTCACTTTCATTGATGACTATTCCAGGAGAAATTGGGTATACCCGATGAAGCATAAACATTAGGTCCTGGATATTTTTGTGGAGTGGAAGGAGAAAGTGGAGCTGTAGACAGGTAGAAAGATAAAGACTCTACGTTCTGATAACGGTGGAGAGTATAAGAGTGATCCGTTTCTGCAGTTTTGCCGGGATCACGACATTAGGCGACACTTCACAGTTCGAGAGACACCGCAACAGAACGGGATGGCTGAGAGATTGAACCGTACCTTGCTGGAGAAGGTACGATGTATGATGACGCAGAGTGGATTGCCTAGATCCTTTTGGGCCGAGGCGTTGGTTTATGCGAGCCATCTTGTGAATAGGTTGTCGTGCACTGCGATACAGGGAAAGACTCTGTTGGAACGATGGTCTGGTTCGGTAGCTAGTGACTATGAGTCGCTTCGGATATTTGGGTATCCTACTTATTACCATGTCAGTGATAGTAAATTGAATCCGAGGGTGAGGAAAGCGGTCTTTGTGGGATTTAGAGATGGAGTTAAAGGCTTCAAGTTATGGGATCCACAGGATAAGAAGACAGTTATTAGCAGGAATGTCACATTTGACGAGGCGTACATGATGAAGCCTCAAGTTCCTCAGCAGGTGGAGGAAGACCAGATTCAGGAGATATCGCAGCAGGTGGAGGATGATGTGACTCCACTCACTCCAGAGAGCATTGTATCCATCGAGGCTCCTACAGAGGTGACACTAGGAGGAGATGGGATGACAGCCGGGCATTTAGAGGATACAGTGGATGTTGGGACTCAGGAACAGGGTCATGTTCAGGAGTCCATTGCAGCTAATAGACTAAGAAGAAATATTAGCCGGCCAGGTAGATATGACGATGTCATGGTTACATATGCTTTATCAGCAGAAGTCGTTGATGATTTGATTCCTTCTACATTCAAGGAAGCAGAGTCAAGCTCTGATTCGATTAGGTGGAGGGAAGCAATGGAGGAGGAGATGCAGTCTCTTCATAAGAACGATACTTGGGAACTTGCAAATCTACCGAAGGGTAAGAAGGCTATTGGATGCAAGTGGGTGTATGCAAAGAAAGAGGGATCTTCTATTGGGGACATTCAGTACAAAGCCAGATTGGTTGCCAAGGGTTATGCACAGCTTGAGGGCGTTGATTACAACGAGGTATTCTCATCTGTTGTAAAGCACTCGTCGATTAGGATTCTGTTAGCATTGGTGGTACAGCTGGATTTGGATTTGGTCCAAATGGATGTAAAGACAACCTTTCTACATGGGATTTAGAAGAAGAGATCTACATGACACAACCTATGGGGTTCAAAGCTGCAGGAAAGGAAGAATTGGTATGCAAGCTGAAGAAGTCTCTTTACGGATTGAAGCAATCGCCACGACAATAGTATAAGAGATTCGACAATTTTATGATTGGTCGAGGGTACACGAGGAGCCCATATGACCCGTGTGTTTACATGCATAAGTTACAGAATGGTGAGTATATCTATTTGCTGTTATATGTTGACGATATGCTCATAGCTTCCAGGAATACTTCAGCTATTAGAAAGTTGAAAAAAGAGCTGTCATTCGAATTTGAGATGAAGGATCTTAGAGAAGCAAAGAAGATATTAGGTATGGAGATTGAGAGAGACAGGGTGAAGGGGAGGTTGAAGTTAGCACAGAAGAGTTACTTGCAGAAGATGCTGAAGAAATTCAGTTATGATGGCAATTCCAAGGCGGTGAGTACTCCATTAGCTTCCCACTTTAAGCTATCAGCTAAGATGTCACCTGTTTCAGTTGAGGACCTGGAATATATGTCCAAAGTTCCATATGCCAATGCTATGGGTAGCTTGATGTATGCGATGGTGTGTATAAGGCCAGATTTATCACAGGCCGTGAGCATGGTATCCAGGTACATGTACGACCCCGGGAAGGGTATTGAGAGGCCGTGAAGTGGATTCTACGGTATATCAAAGGTACCGTGGATGTTGATTTGGTATTTCAGAAGAATGAGAAGACAGGGCATGATTGTATTGGTTACGTGGATTCTGATTATGCGGGAGATCTGGACAAGCGTCGGTCTACTAGCGGATATGTGTTTACACTAGCAAGAGCACCTATGTGTTGGAGATGCACACTTTAGTTTACAGTGGCTCTCTCCACTACGGAAGCAGAGTATATGGCGTTGACTGAAGCTGTGAAGGAGGCTTTGTGGTTGCGTGGATTATTGGAGAACTTGGGGATTGCATAGGAGACCCTTCAGGTATATTGTGATAGCATCTCAGCTATCTATTTGGCGAAGAACCAGGTTTATTATGCACGCACAAAGCATATCGATGTCAGATTCCATTTTGTTCGTGACGTTTTGGATGAAGGAGACGTCATGTTGGAGAAGATCCACACGGAGGACAATCCTGCAGATATATTGACCAAAGTTGTTTCAGGTGTTAAGTTTGGTCATTGTTTGGAACTTTTGAACATTCTTCAATGTTGAGGCCTTTGCAGGCCATTTGGGTGAACTACGTTCGGCTTGATTCCTTGGGTAAGAGGATACGTAGGCAGTCTTTCAGATACAGCCCGTTTGGATTAGCTGATTTTGATGGGGGTGAGATTGTTTGGACTCTCGTTCGAGTTCCCGACTTGTTGTGGATTGAGTCCGTTGTCGTGAATTAACTTCACGGCGTACTGGACACAATAAGTGAGACATTTAGGTTATTTTGGTGTCGGCTCAGTTTTGGGAAAACTTCACCGAGGTGGAGAATTGTAAATGTGGGGCTACCACGTTAATTCAAGAGGCCCACCCAATTCAACCGGCCCACCCAAACAAATGTTCTACTATATAAACAATTGTGAGATAGTGTTTTGAGTGGTAGCGGCTGATTTGTGCAAGCAAGGGGTTTTTTGTGCGGAGGCTTTAGTTTTTGCTGCTACGGAGTGGGCAGAAGCAAACGCAAAGAAGAAGAACAGTTTCGTGCAGTGATTTATTTTTGGCAGAAGTGATTGTGTGCAGTCCTCTTGTGCTTTTGTAGAGAGATATTGTGAGGGATCTGAGAGTTTGTTTGAGGGTGTAAATTGAGTGATTGTAAACCCTAGTTGTATTCTCTCCCTCTAATAGTAGATCTCCCCCTCCTTGCCCCGTGGACATAGGCAATTTGCCGAACCACGTAAAATTTGTGTTCTTGTCGTGATTTGTAATAGCATGTAGGTTCCCTGGACGCGCAGTCCTAGAGCTGACGAGAGGAAGAGCTGATATCTCACTTTGATGAGATATCTGGCTTTTGGTTCTTATTTCCTTTGAGAAACGAGAATTTTGTTGTGATCTAATCTCTTATTGTGCACCTTGCGCACCGGAGGTGCTACCGAAATTTTCGCTGCACACAACAATCTTGGCCCCTTCTCACTCGGACTCGGGAAGCCGAGTTTGAGAGAAAATGAAGCACCCTATGCTAGAACCCGGTCCGTCCTTGCTAGAAGACGGCAGTGATTTGACGTTTCTTATGTCAGTGGAGATCATTCGATAGTTTTGATGTACTGTTGCCTTGTTTGACGGGACGTCGTTTTGGTTTTAGAAACTGTTATAATGCTTCAATTATTGAATAATAATTTTTATTTAGCAGCAGACAAGTGTCCCACATTAACTACCTAATTAAATTAGTTCACCACTTCGAGATAACCAAAAGTCCCTAGCTAGGACGACATCTCGCGTAGCTGGCTCAAAAGGTGGTTCATGTTAACCTTCTCGCCGATGGACTCCACAAACGACCTACACAACCACCTATTCGGTCGACATCTCACGAAGATGACTTGAAAGGCGATATTTCTCGACCCTCTACCCGACGAGTAGAAAGGCGATGACATACCTTGGGTCGCCCCGCTGACAGCTGGTCGCTATCACATTAAATGCATGGTTAAAAACATCATTTCTCCGCTCCTGAAGATCTTTGTAACACACCGGACCATGTCATCACCATGTGCTTCCTGTTACTTCACATTAAAAACACCAAAGTGACTCCCACAACTTTTTTACAGCCGATACCTGTAAAGCAAGTACTGACTCAATCGCTAGCCCATACTTGATCGAAATTACCAAACCACCCCTCTACTATTACTAAAAATAGGAGACTATTCTCAGCACAAAGGTAAGCAATTTTCCTGCTCCAAAAGCTCAAGAACTTCTACAGTTTATTTTCTTCTCTACTCAAGCAATTTACTGACTTGATTGTCAGAGGAACAACCAGAAAACCCAACTCTGCCCTCTTACAAGTTCTTGTATGTGTAGGGAAGAACAGCTCGGTTCGGAACTAGACATTTGGAGGAGTTAGAGGACTCCCGACAACCTAATCCCCTTTTAATTAGCTGATTGATTATTAACATCAACAGAAACCACCAACAATTTTTCTATAAACCGTGCCATCCATTAGTTTCTTGCCATGTGTTGCTCCCCTTAGCTAT
>BQKN01064381.1:90670-124622 GCA_022839385.1 Asparagus kiusianus | reverse complement strand
ATATATATATATATATATATATATATATATATATACTTATGTTTTTACGAAAATTATCACCCTTACATCAGAGTTTCAAACCCTAACAGCCCCTATTCCTCTCTCTAATACCCTAACCCTAAAATTGAGAATTTTGAGAGCTTTGTGAAGCAAATATCGACACAAGGGCGAGATCATCGACGTGTGACGAGGGAGAACGGGCGGTTTGTGCTCATGGATTACTTGCTATTTATTTTAGAGGCTTGCACATGAGATTAAGGCAAGATTATCTTCATCCAAAACTATCCCCATAGTTAAATAATTTGTGTAGATGATTAATATGATGTTGAATATGTGTTTTCATGCTTTAATCTTAACCTAAGGTGTTAAAAGTCAGATTTTTGATAGTAAACCTTAAAACAAATGCTAGATAAATAATCTTTTCTTTCTGTTTATGATAGTATCATAATCATGATCATTAGGGTTTTTCATAATTTCATTCATATATGAGAAATTTAAGTGATGTACTATATATATGTTTTTCTGCAGAAAACTGTAGCACTTGTATAATCTTTAATTAAGAGTTTAACATAGCAAACAAACTCCAAATTTAACCAAACTAGTTTTAAATGAAATCTATATGTATCTAATTTCTAAAACAGAAGACCATTCTTAAAAATACTTTATATAAAGAAAGATATGTTGTGTTTACTAATAACATGTCCTGCAAAAAAACTGCTGCACATATATAATGTTTAACTGGATATTTGGGATAACAAATAAATTCCAAACTGAACCAAACTTATGTCATTTGAAAGATGTGTGAATCTAGTTTTCAAAACAGGAAACTATTTGCAAAAATAGTTTTCCTAGGGAAAGATATACTTGATTTTCTAACAGATGCCCTGTCTATTTTCATGCTCATTTTGTGGAGCTGTGTTGCACCGTTTTTGAGATGCGTTTGCGGAGTTTTGAGCCGCTTGATGTTATACGTATAGTTACAAATATGTTATGTTATGCATTTGAGAATCCCAAATGGATTATGATGAATTTTGATTTAATCATATTTGAATTAGATATAGTTCATATACATGTTGGATGTCGTTGATGAGTACAGCTCAGTACTATATGAGATAGTGCATCGACATACCAGATATAAATCGCTTATACATAAGGTGGATGTCGTTGATAAGCACAGCTCAGTACTATATGGGATAGTGCATCGACATACCAAATATACGCAATTTATACATGAGGTGGATATCGTTGATGAGCTCAGTTCAGTACTACATGAGGTAGTGCGTCGATATTCCACATGTACAGGCCATTGAGTCGGATTTTAGGAGGCTTGATCTAGCCGTCCGTCCCGTACTAGGGTACGAGGAGGCTCGTATGCCGTATTTCTAGGATGCCTATTTAGTAGTCCGTCCCGCACTCATGTTATGCACTGAGATCGCGATGAGACTAATGAGCTGTGTACACAGTTCAGGATACCTACAGGGTAGTCCGTTGCACTGAGATAATTACTTGATAGCCTAAGTATGGCAGATGCCAATTATGAATACAACCTATCATTGAACTATATGATTGAGATACGTTACTTTTGAAAGTATACAAAATTATGTGTTGATATTTTATTCTATCTCTCTAGTGATAGTGGAAGATATTATAAATACGATGTGTTGATATCTTATTTCTTTTACTATCTTCTTTACTTCTTAGTTGGGATCAATGATTAGAGATTTAAAATTTGAGACATACGGTATATATATGAGGGTTTCCTTGTTTGGATTATTTCGCTCGACTTACCAGTCTCGTATTATGGATTTCTAATTATTGGTTTCATTAGATTGTCTTTTCTTAGTTCGGTATTAATGTTTAGATATCTACAATTTTAGACTTATGGTATATACATGAGGGTTTTCTTGTTTGGATTATTTCGCTCGACGTATTACGTCTCGTGTTGTAGGTTTCTAAATGTTAATCCTACTTAGATACGGAGAAAATGAATCTAGGTAGACTATGCTTAATAGATAGAGCCTTCACTCCATCTAGTAGCTCTTCCCCTGGGGGCGGATGGAGGTAATCTTGCTGTAGTGCTCTGACGCTCTTATTGTTGTTCTTTTTTTTAAATTACTTTTCAGGTAGTTCGGAGTTTCGGAGAGCCGCAGGGTGACAGAGTTCTGGCATAGTCGTCGTCGCGTATTTTTACTTGTAGAGACTTTACTATAGTTTTGAGTTTTATCCAGACATTAGAGTTTCATATTCATATTGTAAAGGCAGTGTGCCTTAGTACGATTTTTAGTTGATTCATTTTTAGACATTTTTATTATTCAGATATCAGATGTTTTATAGTTGAGACATGATTCTTTTCATTTATGAGATATCTCTTATATATCATGTCTATTACATTTATTCCCTTTATTTTGCATGTTTTGTACCTGCACTTCTATTTGGTTTTACTAGAGGATATTACTGTGATTAGTGAAACATGTTTATGCACAGTGTGGGTGTATGGTAGGTTTGACATCTCTGGTTTTACCTTGGACTGCAGCCTTGTGTAAACCCAGGGGCGTCACAGTTGGTATCAGAGCTCTAGTTCCAGCATCCTAGGATCATTCCTGTGTCGAGTTGTGGAGTTAGTATAGAGTTTCCTAGGAATCATGTATAGAGTCTGCTAGGAATTCCTAGAATGAGTGATAACGTTATATACGTATATTCGAAAATTTACAAATTTTTTTTGGTGACAGCTACCTTACTTTGATTAAAAAGTAAATGTATGAATGATAAGTGATACGATTTTTCCTATTGGTATATGTTATGTTATTTATGATTGGGATCTCACTTATTATGTCAAATAAGCTCTCCTCTTGGTAATTTAAACATTGGAACGAGGACGTGGTCGAGGTAAAGCTTGTACCCGGAGAGCTGGGCAAGTAGAGCCCGAGCTGCAGCAGGCTCCACAGTATCTGATCGACTTGGTAATACCGATTACAGAAGAAGAGACTAGCAACACTCGAGGAGTGAGTAACAAGTAAGATTTTACTCTCTGAAGTTCCACCACAAGTTGTACCAACCGTACCTATTGAAGAGGTAATGTCGAAGGTCTCACCATCGCCACATCCAGCTATTAATAGAGTCGCAGAATAGGAAGCTTGGCTCGGTAAGATTGAGGAAGATATTAGATGTTGGGAGCATAAAAATTTTAGTGCACATCGGATTCAGTTACAACCTATAAATGGAGGAAATATGTGGGAAATACTTTTAGAATTACTTAATGTTGGCTCAGTACATAGGCGGAGATTAGTTATATTCAGCTTAAAGGACGACGCCGGAGGATAGCACCGATTCCAGTTATGCCGGAGCAACGAATGTTAATTTCATAGAAGGATTTCATCTACTATTTCGGGAAGCAGCTAGACCTAACCCGATTGGAGCGGGGAGACGTACTAAGAGTTTATTTTGGAAGCAGGATTGTCCGGAGACCAGGATAAGGAAAATAAACCTTTTTACAAGACCGTGAGGAACCCAACAATAGGGTAAGGATTTTTTTATCACCACCAGCAGATCAGTGGTCAGGGTCAATAGTCGTAGGGCCACGGTTACGGCTAGTAGCAGAATATCGAGGCACCACCTACCATTCTGAGGATAGAGGGACCAACATGCCAGATTCGTGCTATCTAGGAAATTCCTAAGGGATAGATAGTCCCATAAATTCTACCGCCAGTAACATAACAGTCACCAGCTACCGACAGAGTTTATGCAATCGTACAGCGTGATCATGGTACGAGCGGAGCTTTCTTAGTGATTATTCTTTTCCAGATTGGATCTTGTTCGATTCAGAAGCTTCTTATTCTTTATCTCTCATACATTCATTGATAGGTTTTAGCTAGTTGCACATCCTTTAGATGTACCGTTATCCGTTTCTACTCCTTTAGGGGGAGGTGTCCCTATTAGGGAGTGTCCATAGGAGATGTGTCATCAGTATAGATGAGTCCGAGTTTATCATAGATCTAATCGTTTTGCAGATGTCGGTGTTCAACGTCATTCTCGGTATGGATTGGCTATCATCCTACCATGTTTTATGTTAGTATGGACTGTTTTGCTAAAATAGTCAGCTTGCGAGCATCCTATGGGTCTGAGTTGATAGTAGCGACCTCACAGGGCAACCAGTTTGTGGAGTCATTTCTGGCGTACATCGAGGAGGTGATAATGCGAGATCGTGGTGCCGATTTGAGTGAGACGTGAGTGGTCTCAGAGTACCAGGATATCTTTCAGGACATATCGGGTTTACCTCCAGTGAGAGAGGTTGAGTATTTGCATCGAGTTGCAGTCAGGTATGATACTAATATCCCGAGCACCCTATCGTATGACATCTGCTGAGATGAGGGAGCTACAGACCCAGTTAGATGAGTTATTATCTTAGGGTTTTATTCGCAGGGGTTATTCTCCATGGAGAGCGCCAGTCCTTTTCGTGAAGAAGAAGGACTATGGTATGCACCTATGTATAAATTTTCGTGAGTTGAACAAGGTCACTATCCAGAACAGGTACCTATTACCGAGGATTAACGACTTGTTCAACCAGCTACAGGGAACGCAGCATTTCTCTAAGATTGATCTTTGTTTTGGCTATCATCAGTTGCGGGTTTGGGAGATGGATATTTCCAAGACCGCCTTTCTGACTCAATATGGGTCTTTTGAGTTCCTCGTCATGCCATTTGGGCTGACCAATGCACCTGATGTATTCATGGATTTGATAAACCGGGTTTTTCGTCCATACTTAGACAAATTCGTGATCATTTTTGTTGATGACATCCTTATATATTCGAGATTGGGGGCAGAGCACAAGCAATATCTTCGTTTGGCATTGCAGACATTGCGGGAGCATCAGTTGTACGCCAAGTTTAGCAAGTACGAGTTTTGGCTTTCTAAAATCAAATTTTGGGCCATGTTATTAGCCAGAAGGGTATTGCTATAGACCCAGCTAAGGTGGAGGCCGTACTAGATTGGGAACCACCGAAAACAGCTATAGATATTCGTAGTTTCCTGAGATTAGCAGGCTATTATAGAAAGTTCATTCAGGACTTCTCGAAGATTTGCGACGCCGCTTACACGTTTTATAAAGAAGAGTGTACAGTTTTTTTGGGGCACAAAATGCCAGGAGGCCTTTAAGACTTTGAAGACTATGTTTCCGAGCAGTGATAAGACCTTTGTCATCTACACAAATGCACCATTATCGGGTCTAGGGGTATTTTGATATAGACCCGGAGAGTAGTAGAATATATTTCACGGTAGTTAAGAACACATGAGCAGAACAATCCCATACACGACTTGGATCTAGCAGTAATGGTATTCGCACTGAAAACATGGAGACATTACTCATATGGAATGCAATTCGAGATATTTTTTTTCGGATCATCAGAGCTTGAAATATCTTTTTCTCAGAAGGAACTAAATCAAAGACAGTGACGATGGGTTGAGTTTATTAATGGTTATCAGTTCGCGATTCAGTATCATCCAGAGAAGGCAAATATTATGGCAGACGCATTGAGCGGGAAGCGTCGACATCGGGTTTTTAACTTTGAGATGCTCGTTGTACCGAGATCTTTACACCCTTAGCCAGTTCGATTTTAGACCAGAGACTTATGCGAGGATATTCATCCAGGAGAAAGTAAAATTTCATGGAGTTCCAGAGAAGATTGTATCAAATCGAGGCTCAGTTTTCACTTCTCACTTTTGGAGGAGCTTCCTGAATTCTTCCAGTAGCCAGTTGTCCTATTCTTGTGGGTTTCACCCACAAACAGATGCGCAAATAGAGAGAGATAATTAAGGGTTGAAGGATATGTTGCGGGCTTGTGTTATAGATTTCCAGGGCAGTTGGGAGGACCACATCCTATTGATTGAATTCACTTATAACAACAGTTACCAAGTAACAATTGGTATGACACCGTATGAAGCATTGTACGGGAGGCCGTGTAGATCACCTAGTTGCTGGGCAGAACCAGAGGACAACCTATTGCTTAGACCGGAGTTTGTGAGACAAACTATAGAAAAGTAGCAATAATTCGGGAGCGTATTTTTCAGTTCAGAGTCGTCAGAAGAGTTATGAAGATCAGAAACGACGACCATTAGAGTTCCAGGTTGGGGACTATGTATTATTGAAAATATCACCAATGAAGGGAGTTCAACGATTTGGTAGACGGGGGAAACTTTCCCTGAGGTATATTAATCCATTCAGGAGAGTGGAGCGCTTTGGAGCTGTTTCATATCGGCTAGATCTTCTAACATCGATGTCGAGTATACACGATATCTTCCATGTTTCGATACTTAAGAAGCATCTACGTGACGAGGAGCAGCAGCGAATGTTAGACACGCCAGAGGTTAAGATTCTTGATGATATAACTATTATTGCAATTCATGTGTGTATTCTTGCCAATGAGGACAAGAGACTTAGAAATAAAGTGATATCTTTAGTTAAAGTTTAATGGAATCAGAAAGGAGCTGAGAAAGTTTCTTGGGACGAGATGAGGATATGCATCACGAAGACTTTCACCTATTTACTTGCACCTATTTGAGCAAGTAAATTGTTTGGATATGATTTGTCTATGTTTATGATTATCTATATGCTCATATTTATATTTAACGCTAGAATGGTGGTATTAGCACTTAGCTCCTAATTATTCGGAACATATGGTATATATATGGGGGTCCTTGTTTGGATTTTTCACCCGACGTACTTGTTCCGCTTAGTTAGGGGTTAAGTGGGAGTATTTGCATTCTAGATAGTTAAGTATAGATATCGAGGAAGATTCTTGGGAGCGCGAAGATGTTATGCATCGCGACTACCCGTACCTGTTTGAACAAGTAAGTTGATTGACTTTGATTGATGTTCATGATTACCCATATGGTCATATTTATATTTAACGCTAGAATGAGTTGTTAACACTTAACTTCTAATCATTCGGAACACATGGTATATATATGAGGGGTTTCTTATTTGGATTTTTCGCCCGACGTACTAGTTCCGTTTAGTTAGGGGTTAAGTGGGAATATTAGCATTTTAGAGTGGTAAGTGTAGATATTTCAATGTTTTATATCTGAAGATTTATGGTAATGTATTATTAACCTCTATGATACGTTTGCGGAATTGCGGGGACGAAATTCTTTTAAGGGGGAAAGAATGTAAAACCCCAAAAATTTGAATATTTTGTAATAAATAATAAATATGCTATATTATAAAAAAATAATATTTATTAATGTTTTAGTATGCTAAGAATTGATTTGAGATCAATTTAATGTATATATGTGAATATAGAAGTGATATCATGCACACGTGCACGGGCCTGAATCTGGGAAAAACAACCAGTTAAAAGTATATACATTTTACATACTGAAACAGTTAGAATCTAGAAAAACTTAAAATACTAAAGTTGTAGGTATCTTCAAGAGATTTCCAACAAATCTTATATTACCTCATTCCGAGATAGGACGCGAAAGTTATTGCCAAAATACCGAAGGTTGTTTTCCTAGTCAGACTAGGTTTCCTGGTTCGGGTCAAACGGGTTTATTTCGGGTTTATATATATATATACTTATGTTTTCATGAAAATTGTCACGCCCCAAAACTACCACGGAATTTCATAAAATATGGGGTGCGCGACAGCAGCGACCCGTGCACGAGACAAGTCTTATGCACGAGTCAAGCCTTGCAATTCATATCATATAGTTTATTTTCAAAATATTCATAAACCTGCTGATGATAGAAATCAGAGCAACTATATATATGATCGATACTTACAACCCGCAAGCTCACCGTTATAAGTATTTTTACAAACAGAACAAAATGTGCTTAAGGTAACATTAAAATGAAGAGGCTCTCCATATAACGCCCCTCAGCCAAAAGTTCAAACCAAAAGTCGGCTAGTAGGAAGCTACGCCGGATCTGAAAAAAAATTTAAAAACAACAGGTGAGCTAGTGCTCAGTAAGAACATTTCCCACTAGAGTTCCTAGATAACTAACAAAATAGTAATAAACATAATTCTCAGAAATAACGAGTTATAAGTTTTGCATGAGAAATTCAAAGATAGCAAAATACGACCCAAACATCATAATATTGTCGTTTTCAAGAAAGAATGTAACAATTATATTTTCTTCCTTATGTGCAACTGAGATATTTCCTGAAATCAAACACTTTCTGAATCAAGGTAAACATTAAGAAAGAAAAGAACTACTAGTTTGTACAAAACCAGAGAATTATTGTTTTCTAAATTTCACAGTCAATTGTCAAAATCTTATTTCTCGATGAGTTATTCATGAATGTAAAAATCACCCCATAGGTCATACTAAGGCTACGAATTATAGCCCAGTAGCAAGGGAATGCGTAACCTTATCACATAACAGATAATTCTCGGGAATCGAATGCACCTAATACTGCCATAGGTTACTAGCCAAATACAGATGGGCCAGAACAAATTTCAGAAGGGACCATACAGAAGGGCTAATACAGAAGGGCCAAATAAAGGTGCATTCACCATATGGCAGGCAGAACAATCCATAGTGGACTATTTGAGGGTTTGAAAACATCGAGATCACATGTCAAATGAGTAATACTTTGTATATCAGAATTTACAGATATTTTCAAGTGAAGTTGACAAGGTAAAGCTTCTCATCTCTTTTAAAACAGTTTACGGATATTTACTTTTTCTTTTATCAGATACTAAGTCACGGAAAAATCTTTGAGTCCGTTAAACTGTTAAAATACGTTCCAAATACTTCATCAAAACTTTTAGATAAAAGAAAGTCCACAATTCTTTGAAAATTACATGAGAGCCATATTTATTTTTCATATTTTATATAGAAATCAAATTTGCTTTTCATATATTGTACGAGGCTAACATCGTATTATAGGATAAACCACAATAGACATAGGTCAAATCTTTAATATATATGAAAAGACATATTATTTATTTATTTTTTCATCACAAGATAAATCAAATATAAAACTCATGCAATTTCATATTATAAAAATACTAGTGAGAAATGAACTCACCTCTAGTGGTCACGACTTTCTCAAAATATTAGTTTCCCGAATATCAACCAGAACCTATAATGTAAGATATATGACTAATTATTAATTCAGAACAAACATATATTATAGGTAAATCAATTCATAATCTAGAGCCTAATAATTTCAAATAAAATCAATAATAATTAAATTCTGCAGTACATATGAGTTTATTGTTAACTTTAGCAATTTATTAAAATTTTATAACTCTCATATACTAGCTTCTGGACTTCCTAATAATTTATGATAAGACAGGGGGTTATAGGGAACTAATCAAGCCTATAGTTATCTTTTATTCTTCAAATTGGACTTGTTTGCAAATAGAGTAATTGATAGGGGTCTATATGTAATTATTCTATTCATATATGATTTTAGCTTCCTCTGTTAGGGTTTACTTACAAAATTTTGTGGCTTTTAAGGACTTAGAATGAATTATTAGATCACAAATTTCTATTCTCCACTCAAGAGGGTTTTATAAACAAAGTCAAAAATAACTAAGGGTCTTTTTATAAAATTTCCTCCTTAATATTAATCTAACTCATCATCTTCCTCCTCCTACTTTCTTCGTTCTCTTCTTTTTTTTGTCCCTGAGCTATTACACTCTCCCCACCAAATAAAAAGTTTCGTCCTCGAAACTTAACATACCTATATCTCGAAAGAGCTCTGGATATCTCTCCCGCATAGAATCTTCAGTCTCCCAAGTAGCTTCTTTTTCAGAGTGATTCTTCCACTAAACTTTCACATATTTGATTATTCGGTGTCTAAGTACTTGTTCTTTAAAATCCACAATACGTTCTGGTCTTTCCTCATAGGTCAAATCTGGCTTAAGCTCCACTGGAGACAACTCAACGATCTCATTTGGATCTCGGATGAACTTCCGAAGCATCGATATTTGAAATACATCGTGTACTCCAGACAGGGCTGGTGGTAATGCTAATCTGTACGCCACTGGACCAATACACTCTAGAATTTTAAAAGGACCAATGAATCTCGAGCTTAACTTCCCTTGGATTCCAAATCTTTTCACTCCTCGGGTAGGCGAAACCTTTAAGAAAACATGATCGCCTACTTGAAATTCTAATTCCCTTCTTCTTTGATCATCATAACTCTTCTGACGACTTTGTGCCGTGCGAAGACGTTCTCGAACTAATTGAATTTTATCAATTGCTTGCTGTATCAATTCTGGTCCAAGAAGTTTTCTTTCTCCAATATCATCCCAATGAATAGGAGACCTACACTTCTTTCCATAAAGAAGTTCATATGGTGCCATCTGAATGCTAGCTTGGTAGCTATTACTATATTCAAACTCGGCCAAAGGTAGATAATCTTCCCACGATCCTTTCATCTCCAGAACACAACATCTCAACATATCTTCTAGTGTTTGAATTGTCCGTTCTAATTGGCCATCTGTCTGTGGATGATAAGCTGAGCTAAAATTTAGTTTACTCTGCAGAGCTCTATGCACACTTTTCCAGTATCCTGATGTGAACCGAGGATCTCGGTCAGAAACTATTAATATTGGTACACCATGCAACCTTACTATCTCATTAATGTACATCTTAGTCAGTTTTTCTAATGAAAATTTCATATTGATAGGTAAAAAGTATGCTGATTTTGTCAACCGGTCAACAATTACTCATATTGCATCATTCTTTCTCAAAGATTTCGGAAGGCCAGTAACAAAATCCATGGTGATCTTTTCCCATTTTCACATTGGTATATCCAAGTTATGGACTAATCCAGCTGGTCTTTGGTGCTTAGCTTTTACTTGTTGGCAAGTGAAACACTCTGCAACATAGGTGGCAATTTCCTTCTTCATATTATTCTACCAATATATTTCCTTCAGGTCTTTATACATTTTTGTTGATCCAGGATGCATAGTATACAGAGAGTGATGTTCCTCTTTTATAATCTTTTTCTTTATCTATGGTATGTTTGGCACACAAACTCTAGTTCTAAACCTCAATGATCCATCTTTATGTATCTTAAATTCTCCTCGAGTGCCTTCTTCCATATCTTTCTTTATCTTCAATAGTTGAGGATCATTCTGCTGGTTTGCTTTAATTTCATCTAGCAAAGAAGGTTGTATTATCATATTTGCTAATTTAACTCTAATTTGGTGGATTCTAATTTCAATTCCAGTACGGTCCAAGTCCTCCAATATTTTTCTTTGAGAAGTAATTAGGCAAGCTAAATTGCATGAATTCTTACGGCTCAAGGCATCAGCAACAACATTTGCCTTGCCACGGGATAATGGATGGTCATATCATAATCTTTCAGAAGCTCCAACCATCTTCTTTGCCGTAAATTCAACTCCTTCTGGGTAAATATATATTTTAAACTCTTGTGGTCAGTATATATTCCACAATGTACTCCATATAAATAATGTCTCCAAATTTTGAGAGAAAACACTACTGCTGCTAACTCAATATCATGAGTGGGATAGTTTTGTTCATAAGGCTTTAACTGTCTTGAAGCATATGCTATGACTTTTCCATTTTGCATAAGTACACATCCCAGTTCTCTTCTAGAGGCATCACTATAGATAGCAAAGCCTGTGTCTCCACTGGGTAATGTAAGTATTGGAGCAGACACTAATCGACTTTTTAACTCTTGAAAGCTTTTCTCACATTCTTCTGACCAAATGAATTTAACTCCCTTCTGAGTAAGACGAGTTAAAGGCGAAGAAATACGTGAGAATCCTTCCACAAATTTTCTATAGTAGCCAGCCATACCAAGAAAGCTACGGATCTCCGTCACAGTAGTCGGTCTATCCCATTTAACGATAGCTTATACTTTTTCAGGGTTCATAGAAATCCCTTCCTTAGAGATGACATGCCCAAGAAATGCTACCTCCTCCAACCAGAATTCACATTTCTTAAGTTTCACATACAATTGTTCTCTCTTTAATGTGTGCAACACCTATCTCAAGTGTTCTTCATGTTCTTCTTTGCTTCTTGAGTATATCAGAATATCATCAATAAATACCACAACAAACCGATCCAAGAAAGGTTTAAATACCCTGTTCATAAGATCCATAAATGCCGCAGGTGCATTTGTGAGCCCGAATGGTAAAACTAAAAATTCATAATGACCATAACGGGTTCGAAATGCAGTCTTTGGCATATCTTCTGACTTAATCTTTAATTGATAGTAACCAGAACGGAGATCAATCTTTGAAAATACCTGAGCTCCTTGTAATTGATCAAATAGATCATCAATTCTCGGTAATGGGTACTTGTTCCGAATGGTTACTTTATTCAACTCACGGAAGTCAATACATAGTCTCATACTTCCATCTTTCTTCTTCACAAATAACACTGGTGCACCCCAGGGTGATACACTTGGCTGAATGAAGCCTTTATCTAAAAGTTCTTGTAGTTGCACTTTTAGCTCTCTCAATTCAGCAAGTGCCATTCGATAAGGAGCCTTAGAAATGGGACTCGTACCAGGTACTAGGTCGATTGAAAATTCAACCTCTCTATCTGGGGGCATTCCTAGAAGTTCATCTGGAAATACCTCTGAAAATTCTCGGACAATTGGTATTTCTTCCAAGCTTGATTTTTCATCATCAACCATCTCAACTGAAGCCAAATAACCCATACATCCACTCCTCAACGCTCGATATGCTTTAAGGGCTGAGATGATTTTTAAGGGTTCTTAAGACTTACCGCCCTCAAAACAAAATTTGGGTTGGTCAGGAAATTTGAATACTACTTTCTTTTCTCGAAATAAAATAGAAGCATGATTTAAGGATAACCAATCCATTCCCAATATGATATCAAAATCATGCATTTCTAGCATCATTAATTCTACGGGGAGTTCCTTGTCGAGAATATAAATTTTACCCCTACAACCCTGAGTTGATACTAATATGCTACCTCCAGGTGTACTAATAAGCAATTCTTGTTGTAGGGTATCACATGGTAATTGATTTCTCTTAACAAACTGTGCAGCAATAAAGGAATGTGATGCACCAGAATCAAATAGTACTCGAGCATGAACCAATGCAAAAATAGTGTCCCTGTCACCACATCCTTGTTTGCTTCTTCTTCCTTCTCAGTTAGAGAATAAACTCGGGCATTGGCTTAAGGATACCGGTTCCCACCACTGGACTGGCCAGTCTGGAAGGTATTCCGAGATGGTTGCTGTAGGGGACAATTTGCTATTTTGTGATCTTTCTGACTACATCTCAGACAAGCTCCAGTATTTCTCCAACAGTTTTTCGCCTCATGCCCAAGTTTATGACAAACATCACATCTCAAAGTTTTCTGGTTAGGAATTTGCTCCTCTCTGCATCCAAATTTTTTTTTTGTTTCTCCAGTTTTTATTTCTTCCACCGCGATTATCTTGCCAGAATCGCTTCTTTGGGTAGGAGCTACTCGCCTCAATCTTTGGTTTTGTATCAATTTCATTTTTCTAAATTAACAAGGCCTTCTTTAATACTTCTCCATATGTAGGGAGTTCAAATGCACTGACCGTCTTCCGAATGTCCGGTCGAAGCCCTTCTTCGAAGCGACGTGCTCGATCCTCCTCCTTACCCAACAAGTGAGTGGCAAATTTTGATAAATAAGTGAACTCTTCTTCATATTCAGCTACTGTCTTGTCACCTTGTTCTAATTTTCGAAACTCTTATTCTTTTTGTTTGCGAACAGTTGAAGGAAAATACTTTTCATAAAAAATCTTTTTAAACTCCTCCCATGATAACTTGTATGCTTTCTCTCCCAACGTCCTGACCTACATTTGCCACCACCCGTAAGCGCGGTCTTTTAACATGTATACTGCATAATCAACCTTCTCCTCTTCAGGGCATCTCATGTATGTGAAGACCTTTTCCATTTCTGTGATCCAGTGCTCAGCAATCATAGGATCAGTTGTTCCCTCAAAACTGGGTGGAGATAGTTTCTTGAATTCTCCTATGCCACTTCTTAATTTTGGGTGCTCCTCATTTTGACCATTTGTCCGATTACGATCAATTTGATCTTGTTTTCTGGTGACTACAGATGTCGCCGCTTGCAGCAGATCCGTCAATGCACTGTTGTCTATTGAGTTTCCGGAGGTGGATGCACGAGCAATTCTAGATCTCATCATTTCACCTATCGTCTGATTTAGATCCCTATCTCCGTTAGGAGGGGTTTGCTCATTACCTGAAGCCATAGCTTCCTATAAATAATAAAATATTTTAGCCAACTATTATACAAGGAAAATTCCTAAGTCAGTCACATATATGTAATTTAAGTAATTAGGAACTCAATCACTGCTCAACATAATATCACAAGTCAGTATTTACAAACTAAAAGTATATTATTAATATTTAACTTTTTTAGTCCATGCATATATCTGAGTATATGGGTTTATATATACATATTTTCTACCAAAATGTCCTACATAAACCAAAAGAGTGACTACGAGAACCCATATACTGATATTACAAAATTGCCTTAACAGTTATGCTCTATTTTCCTGAGGAAGAGGAGCTAGCTGCTGGAACTAGACTTCTCCTCAGTTGGTTCAGTCTCCTCTGAGTCTTGGCTATCAACAGAATCGGACATTGGATCTGGACCTATGCTACTAGTCCCCCATCCTTCAAGGTCAAGATCTGGACTAATGCCTAGGCTACTCGACTCACCCTCAGAGGGGGAAAATCTTTTGTCGACACTAGGAATCTGGGCTACAAGGGACTCCATGTCAGAGGGGTCGGATGAAATCATAATAATTTCTGAAGGTGATGACTCAATTGGAACAACTTCTACCACGAGATCCTCATCCTCAGCATGATCAAGCTCAGACTCGGATGAATCTATCATAGCAACTTCTACGGGTTCGACCTCCGGTGAGTCGGGGGTCATATGATTAGCAATTATCAAGTTCGGATCAGTTTCATCAAAAGTGTATCCCCAGTCTCTTAAGCTGGGTTCCCATGAGCTATCTACAGATATCATAGGGCTGGACAAGGTAGATGACAAACTGGAAGATGAATCGGTTCTCGCCATCCTACAGAAAGGGGAACCATCCATCAGCTTACTGAAGAAAAAAGACAAAGTGAAATAAAATAAACATCTAAACATTCCTTAACAACCGTAAAAGGTTTTACTATAAAATATTTATATGCATACATATATATACATATGTATACAGACATATATATATCACATAATTGATCCATACGCTAACACTCATCTAGCACATATACTATATGATAGCATGCCCTACAAGGTTTCTAACGTCGAAACCTAAGCTCTGATACCACCTTACTGTCACGCCCCGAAACTACAGCGGAATTTTATAAAATACGGGGTGCGCGACAATAGCGACCCGTGCACGAGACAAGTCTTATGCACGAGCCAAGCCTGGCAATTCATATCATATAGTTTATTTTCAAAATATTCATAAACCTGCTGATGATAGAAATCAGAGCAACTATATATATGATCGGTACTTACAACCCGCAAGCTCACCGTTATAAGCATTTTTACAAACAGAACAAAATGTGCTTAAGGTAACATCAAAATGAAGAGGCTCTCCATATAACGCCCCTCAGCCAAAAGTTCAAACCAAAAGTTGGCTAGTAGGAAGCTACGCCGGATATGAAAAAATTTTAAAAACAACGGGTGAGCTAGCGCTCAGTGAGAACATTTCCCACTAGAGTTCCTAGATAACTAACAAAATAGTAATAAGCATAATTCTCAGAAATAACGAGTTATAAGTTTTGCATGAGAAATTCAAAGATAGCAAAATACGACCCAAACATCATAATATTGTCGTTTTCAAGAAAGAATGCAACAATTATATTTTCTTCCTTATGTGCAACTGAGATATTTCCTGAAATCAAACACTTTCTGAATCAAGGTAAACATTAAGAAAGAAAAGAACTACTAGTTTGTACAAAACCAGAGAATTATTGTTTTTTAAATTTCACAGTCAATTGTCAAAATCTTATTTCTTGATGAGTTATTCATGAATGTAAAAGTCACCCCATAGGTCACACTAAGGCTACGAATTATAGCCCAGTAGCAAGGGAATGCGTAACCGCATCACATAACAGATAATTCCCAGGAATCGAATGCACTTAACACTGCCATAGGTTACTAGCCAAATACAGATGGGCCAGAACAAATTTCAGAATGGACCATACAGAAGGGCTAATACAGAAGGTCCAAATAAAGGTGCATTCACCATATGGCAGGCAGAACAATCCATAGTGGACTATTTGAGGGTTTGAAAACATCGAGATCACATGTCAAATGAGTAATACTTTGTATATCAGAATTTACAGATATTTTCAAGTGAAGTTGACAAGGTAAAGCTTCTCATTTCTGTTAAAACATTTTACGAATATGTACTTTTTCTTTTATCAGATACTAAGTCACGGAAAAATCTTTGAGTCCGTTAAACTATTAAAATACATTCCAAATACTTCATCAAAACTTTCAAATAAAAGAAAGTCCACAATTCTTTGAAAATTGCATGCAAACCAAATTTATTTTTCATATTTTATATAGAAATCAAATTTGCTTTTCATATATTGTACGAGGCTAACATCGTATTATAGGATAAACCACAATAGACATAGGTCAAATCTTTAATATACATGAAAAGACATATTATTTATTTATTTTTTTCATCACAAGATAAATCAAATATAAAACTCATGCAATTTCATATTATAAAAATACTAGTGAGAAATGAACTCACTTCTAGTGGTCACGACTTTCTCAAAATATTAGTCTCCTGAATATCAACCAGAACCTATAATGTAAGATATATGACTAATTATTAATTCTGAACAAACATATATTATAGGTAAATCAATTCATAATCTAGAGCCTAATAATTTCAAATAAAATCAATAATAATTAAATTCTACAGTACATATGAGTTTATTGTTAACTTTAGCAATTTATTAAAATTTTATAACTCTCATATACTAGCTTCTGGACTTCCTAATAATTTATGATAAGACAGGAGGTTATAGGGAACTAATCAAGCCTATAGTTATCTTTTATTCTTTAAATTGGACTTCTTTGCAAATAGGCTAATTGATAGGGGTCTATATGTAATTATTCTATTCATATATGATTTTAGCTTCCTTTGTTAGGGTTTACTTACAAAATTTTGTGGCTTTTAAGGACTTAGAATGAATTCTTAGATCACAAATTTCTATTCTCCACTCAAGAGAGTTTTATAAGCAAAGTCAAAAATAGCTAAGGGTCTTTTTATAAAATTTCCTCCTTAATATTAATCTAACTGATCATCTTCCTCCTCCTACTTTCTTCGTTCTCTTCTTTTTTTTTCCTGAGCTATTACAAAAATTATCATCCTTACATTAGAGTTTCAAACCCTAACAGCCCCTATTCTTCTCTCTAAAGCCCTAACCCTAAAATTAAGAATTTTAAAAGCTTGGTGAAGCAAATATCGACACAAGGGCGAGATCATCGACGTGTGACGAGGGAGAACGGGTGGTTTGTGCTCATGGATTACTTGCTGTTTATTTTAGAGTCTTGCACATGAGATTAAGGTAAGATTATCTTCATCCAAACCTATCCCCATAGTTAAATAACTAGTGTAGATGATTAATATGATGTTGAATATGTGTTTTCATGCTTTAATCTTAACCTGAGGTGTTAAAAGTCAGATTTTTGATAGTAAAACTTAAAACAAATGCTAGATGAATAATCTTTTCTTGCTATTTATGATAGTATCATGATCATGATCATTAGAGTTTTTTTATAATTTCATTCATATATGAGAAATTTAAGTGATGTACTATATATATGTTTTTCTGCAGAAAACAGCAGCACTTGTATAATCTTAAATTGAGAGTTTAAGATAGAAAACAAACTCCAAATTTAACCAAACCAGTTTTAAATGAAATCTATATGTAACTAATTTCTAAAACAGAAGAACATTCTTAAAAAGACTTTGTATAAAGAAAGATATATTGTGTTTACTAATAACATGTCCTGCAGAAAAACTGCTGCACATGTATAATGTTTAACTGGATATCTGGGATAACAAATGAACTCTAAACTAAACTAAACTTATATCATTTGAAATATGTGTGAATCTAGTTTTCAAAATAGAAAACTATTTATAAAAATAATTTTCCTAGAGAAAGATATGCTTATTTTTCTAACAGATGTCCCGTCTGTTTTCCTGCTCATTTTGTGGAGCTGTGTTGCACCGTTTTTGAGATGCGTTCGCGGAGTTTTGAGCCTCTTGATGTTACACGTATAATTATAAATATGTTATATTATACATTTGAGAATCCCAAAGGGATTATGATGAATTTTGATTTGATCATATTTGAATTAGATATAGTTCATATACATGTTGGATGTCGTTGATGAGCACAGCTCAGTACTATATGAGATAGTGCATCGACATACCAGATATACATCGCTTACACATAAGGTGGATGTCATTGATGAGCACAGCTCAGTACTATATGGGATAGTGCGTCGACATACCAAATATACGCAGTTTATACATGAGGTGGATATCGTTGATGAGCTCAGTTCAGTACTACATGAGGTAGTGCGTCGATATTCCACATGTACAGGCCATTGAGTCGGATTTTAGAAGGCTTGATCTAGCCGTCCGTCCCGTACTAGGGTGCGAGAAAGCTCGTGTGCTATATTTCTAGGATGCCTATTTGGTAGTCCGTCCCGCACTCATGTTACGCACTGAGATCGCGATGAGACTAATGAGCCGTGTACACAGTTCAGGATACCTACAGGGTAGTCCGTTACACTGAGATAATTTACTTGATAGCCTAAGTATGGCAGATGTCGATTATGAATATAACCTATCATTGAACTATATGATTGAGATACGCTACTTTTGAAAGTATACAAAATTATGTGTTAGTATTTTATTCTATCTCTCTAGTTATAGTGGAAGTTATTATAAATACGATCGATGTGTTGATATCTTATTTCTTTTACTGTCTTCTTTACTTCTTAGTTGGGATCAATAATTAGAGATTTACAATTTGAGACATATGGTATATATATGAGGGTTTCCTTGTTTGGATTATTTCGCTCGACGTACCAGTCTCGTGTTATGGATTTCTAATTATTAGTTTCGTTAGATTGTCTTTTCTTAGTTCGGTATTAATGTTTAGATATCTACAATTTTAGACTTATGGTATATACATGAGAGTTTCCTTGTTTGGATTATTTCGCTCGACGTATTACGTCTCGTGTTATAGTTTTCTAAATATTAATCCTACTTAGATACGGGGAAAATGAATCTAGGTAGACTATGCTTAATAGATAGAGCCTTCACTCCATCTAGTAGCCCTTCCCCTGGGGGCGGATGGAAGTAATCTTGCTGTAGTGCTCTGACGCTCTTGTTGTTGTTCTTATTCTTTTAAATTACTTTTCAGATAGTTCGGAGTTTCGGAGAGCCGTAGGGTAACGGAGTTCTGGCATAGTCACCGTCGCGTATTTTTACTTGTAGAGACTCCACTGTAGTTTTGAGTTTTATCCAGACATTAGAGTTTTATTTTCATATTGTAAAGGCAGTGTGCCTTAGTACGCTTTTTAGTTGATTCATGTTGAGACATTTTTATTATTCAGATATCAGATGTATTATAGTTAAGACATGATTCTTTTCATTTATGAGATATCTCTTCTATATCATGTCTATTACATTTATTCCCTTTATTTTGCCTGTTTTATACATGCACTTCTATTTGATTCTACTAGAGGATATTACTGTGATTGGTGAAATATGTTTATGCACAGTGTGGGTACGTGGCAGGTTTGACATCTCTGGTTTCACCTTGGACTGCAGCCTTGTGTGAACCCAGGGGCGTCACAGATCGGGGTTATGTAAAACATATATGGGTGTCATATGAGATAATGCTCATACATAATACAACATTATAATCTATAATATTAGATATTGATGAATTTTTAACATAAGAATTTACATCAAGATATATACTTGAGATTTGGGAGAGCTAAGAGTGGAGAGATTTAGGATATGAGTTGTGGCTTTTGTGACTTGTGCTTTAGTTTTGGTTTCCAAACACGACCTAATACCAATACCACAATAAAATTAAAAATGACTCGATTTTGTTATACTAGCCAATATTTTCGATAATGATCGATATATGAGAAAAAAATCCTAAATAAAGGAAAATAATATAAAACCATAAATATTATTAAGATAAAGTATTTAACATTTTATAATAGTCGATAAAGCGATATATCAGACAATATTTTAAATATTTCCTATAAGATCAATATTTAAAGATAATTTAGATATCATTTCATTGATTTTAAATCTCTAATAATTCTACATCATTTTCTTAAATTTTTGAAATTGCTTATAATTTAGGTACTAATATAGAATTATAAAATATTTGAGCTAAATTTAAAAGAATAGTTAATTCTTTGAAAACTCTCTCAAGTATGGGTAATGTCTCAAAAAACCACTCAACTAATTTAATTTGACAAAGCCTCCTAACTATAGATGTGTTGTAGATAACCCCTCTCAACTTTGATGCGATTTTAAAAAGAACCTTTGACTTAGCGTGTCTTATAAAAACTCTACCGGTCTTTTACACATCTCTTAACAAAACCCCTTAATGTAAAAGAGTTTAATAAGTAATTTTGTCAAAATGCCCTATTAAAGAAAGCCATTTTAGTTAAAAGAAACTCTCAACCCATAATAAAAGAATTATGACAAATTTACAATTCTTTTTACCTATAAATATTGACTTTTTCTTTCATCTAGCAAAAAACAAAGCTAATTCTTTTATGGTTGAGAGATATTTTGGTCTTTCCAAGTCAAGTACTTATCACATAATGAATTCGACTTAATGATATTAGTTTTGAGGGCTTAATTGAGAAATCTTTATAGGGTTAAATTAAAATTATTAAGTTGAGATAGATTAACTATAATACCCCAAATTTAATGAACAAATATTTACTCATTTCAAGTAGTTGAAAGGGGGGGGGGATTTTAACATTTCTCCCATATTTGAGGGGAAGTTTTCTAAAATTAACTCTTAAACAAAGCATAATTTAAGACACATGTGGCATCAATCTTATAAGATTGGATTTTATAGCAAGTCTATCAGTATCTCCAAGAATGTTTTGCAATAAAATTCGCAAAGGGAAATTTAATTTTTATTTGGGATGACTATGTGATCCTTATGGTTCTACTTATCTTTTATGATTTGTAATAAATTATTTAACAAAATAAATTAAGTTTTTCATTTTAGATGTCTCACCTTTATGAAGCATACAGTTTGGATATGAGTGTTATTAGATTCTTTTAATTCTTTAGCTTAAATTTTTGGATATTATTCAATATTGGATAGATCTATATTATTTTGTTAAAATACAATCCATATGTGTACAAAATATGTTTAAATCATTCTCAAATTATATTTTATAGTTTTCTAAAATCAGAGAGTAATCGTTTTGACAAATTAATTAATTAGTTGAGAAGATGTAGGAAGATTATAATATCAGATTTTTGAATTGATCACATAATTTATATTTTTTTCTTGATTGAATTTGCACATTCTAACTTTGAAAATTCTATAAAAAAGTTTTTGAATATCAATAATACTCGGTCGCTAGATAATAGAAAGTGGAAGTAGACAATAGGCGTGAGTGTTTTCTTTATAATTAAACAAAATCGTCTATGACCAAATAAACCGATCATTTTACATTGATGAATTCAAGATTTTTTCATTATTAATAATAATTTTTTAGATATTGGTGCTTACATCATTAATATTTTAGAATTAGAATTCCAAATCATTAAATTGCTCTTAATTGATAATATTTTAAGACTTTAAACTTCACTAATTATGTGCAAGGTAAAGTGTTGAAACCAACAAGATTTTATATAATAAAATATCTGAAACTTTTTAATATATTATGATAATCATAAATTTTTTTGCAACTATGTTATAGTAAATACATAAACTAAAAATCAACAATTATAATATTTGACTATGTGCATTGCACGTGCATTCCATCTATTCCTCTATAATAATGGGAGGATCCAAGACTGACTATTTATGCTATAGTAAATTCGTGCAGCATTATTAGTGTAGCACAGACAGGAGATCCAAGATTTTCTATTTATGCTACAGTAAATTATTGGATTTAATCTAATTAAATCTATTTGTGGGCACATATGATTAATCTGTGTGTATTGCTATCCTTCAGGATAACCCACTAAAGTGATCAATTACTTTGGGTTAATGGGTATTTAAATAAATCATGGGGCTATATGTGCAGATACCAGGTTGTAATTGTAATTTGATGAGGGGCCAAATTGTAAATGTACAACACCTACAAATAAGGGGTTATGGTCCCTAATCTAGGGTTACACTCTCTAATTCTTCTCACCCCATCAAGAGAGAATTTCTAAAGTAAGAGAAACCCTAAGATTAGAAGATCCAAAACCCAACTCAAGTTCAATTCACGGATTCAGGTATAAGCTTTCGCTCTTAATGTTTAATCTCTAAGATTTAATCACGTTTATATCTAACAAGTGGTATCAGAGTCACCCATGATTAATTCTTAGGGGTTTAAGTTTCTAAAAATTAGGTTTTTTGATCTTAAATCTCAGTTTTTCAGATCTGTTCGCGGATGAACAGTAGCTTTTCGATTTTTTCGGATAAACAATAAAGTTTTTTAATTTTTTGGATTTTTTTCTTTGATTTTTCCTTGGATCTGGATCAAGAAAATTCATGTTTTTCTTTTCGATTCTGGATCTGGTTTTGAAATAAAATCGAGGAATACTTTGGATTTATTTTTGTTTGGTCGTCGGTCCCGTGCTCCTCGCCGGCGAAGTGTCGCTGGCGGCCTCGCCCTCGACTCCAACGACGATGGTGGCGTCAGGAAACCCTAGGGTTTCGTCCTTTGTGTGCAGGAGCAATGGTGGTGGCGGCGGTTTCAGATTGAAACCCTAAGGGTTTGTGCGGGAATTAAGGAGGTGGTTACCTCAAATTTTGGCGAGGCTTGAAAGCTTCAAACGAACTTCGCGTTCGTTCTCAGGTTGAGCCTCGCGCTCAACTCAAACGAACCTAGCGTTCGTTCTTAGGTGAGCCTCGCGCTCAGTTCTCAGGTTGAGCCTCGCGCTCAACTCAAACGAACCTAGCGTTCGTTCTCAGGTGAGCCTCGCGCTCAGTTCTCAGGTGAGCCTCGCGCTCAATTCAAGTTGAGCCTCACGCTCCATTCTTAGGTGAGCCTCATGCTCAATTCAAGTTGAGCCTCGCACTCAGTTCTTAGGTGAGCCTCGTGCTCAATTCAAGTCGAACCTAGCGTTCGTTCTCAAGTTGAACATTGCGTTCATTCTCAGGTCGAACTCCGCGTTCATCCTCAGGCGAGCCCTGTGCTCAATCCAAACGAACCTTGTGTTTGTTCTCAAGTTGAACTTCGCGTTCATTATCAAAATGAATCTTGCGTTCGTTCTCAAGTTGAACATCACGTTCATTTTTTCAAACGAACCTCGCGTTCGTTCTTAGGTGAGTCTTGTACTCAATACAGTCGAACCTCGCGTTCAAAGTCAAGAAAACTTCGTGTTCACTATGGTTAAGCCTCGGCTTTTCATGGGTCCACTTTGGTATACTTAATTTATTTAATTAAGTTATGGGCCCTAATTAAGCTATGGAAAATTCGTTTAATTCAGATTAAGCTGTTTAATTTGAATTAATTTTGGTAGTTAATCAATTATTTAATTCAAATATTATGACACTAAAGTATTAATGTTGTCTCTCACTCCAATTGTTTAATTGAAACAAGAAGTTACCAAAGTAACCTCTCTTGTGTAGATTATTCATGAAGAATGTGAGATGTTTGTGTGTATGTTTTCGTGTAAATATTTAATCGGCTCAAAGGAAGGTTAATATTTATTTAGACTTCATACACATCTGTGATGATAAACATGTGACAATTATAAGGTTTACATGTGGATAGTGAATCGATCCAAAGATAATTTCATTACTTGACATGTGTTATTGTCAGTGTTTGATTGTTGCAATGAGATATCACTTGTAATTAATATTACTGTCCAAAGACTTGTATTAATGTTGTACCAGATATCTTGGATGAGATTTGTTATTATTTGAATTTTATTGATTACTAATTATGGTTATTAATGTGAGCATTTTTTTTTATTTCAGCTAATGCATCTGTTGCAACAATCTCTGCTAACATCAACTCAATTCCCATGCTAAATGGGACAAATTTCAAGGTTTGGAAAGAGAACATATTAATTATTCTTGGCTGCATGGATCTTGACAATGCATTAAGAATTGAACAACCCTAACCTCTTAATGCGGATAGCACTCCTGATGCAAAGAAGGAGTATGAGAAGTGGGGGCGTTCAAATCGCATGAGTCTTATGATCATTAAGCGCGGCGTTCCGGAAGCCTTCAGGGGCATAGAATCCGAAAGGATTACTAAGGCTAAAGATTTCCTTGTCGAAATTGAGAAGCGTTTTGTGAAAAACGATAAGGTAGAAACAATCACGCTTTTAGCTCGCTTGATTTCAATGAAGTATAAGGGCAAAGGAAATATCAGGGAGTACATTATGGAAATATCTCATATTGCTTCAAAGCTTAAGGCACTTAAACTCGATCTTTGTGATGAGTTATTGGTGCATCTGGTTCTGTTGTCTCTTCCTGCACAATTTAATCAGTTTAAGATCAGTTATAACTGCCAAAAGGAGAAATAGACTCTAAATGAGCTCATTTCATACTGTGTGCAAGAAGAAGACAGGTTGAAGCAAGATAAGACTGAAAGTGATTATTTGGCCTATGCCTCTAAGGATAAGGGCAAGAAAAGAAAGAATGATAATGAAGCTGCTAAGGGTCCAGTTCAGAAGAAACAACATAAGGATAATCAGGGTTGTTTTTTCTATAATAAGCCTGGACACGTAAAGAAGGATTGTACCAAATATCACGCCTGGCGTGCTAATAAGGGTACGTTCCTTACTTTGGTCTGTTCTGAGGTTAATTTAGCTTCAGTACCTAGAAACACTTGGTGGTTAGACTCTGGTGCTACTACTCACATAAGTGTTTCTATGTAGGGTTGCCTGATCTACCGAAAGCCAAGTGATGTTGAAAGACACATCTTTGTGGGCGACGGACAATCGATAGATGTGGAAGCAATTAGGCACTTTAGGTTGCTATTAGGAACTGGTTCCTATTTGGATTTGAAAGATACTTTTGTAGTACCGTCTTTTAGACGGAATTTGATTTCAGTTTCTGTATTAGACAAATCAGGTTATTCCTGTTCATTTGGAAACAATCAATTCAGTTTATCTTTTAATTCAAATGTTGTGGAAATTGGTTACTTGAGTACTTATGATAACCTATATTTGCTTGATACAATTGCTTCTTATAATGAAACTTTGCATGCGGAATTGCGTGGTACTAAGCGTAAATTAAATAAAGAAAATTTAGCGACATTATGGCATAAGCGCTTGGGTCATATCTCAAAAGGTAGAGTTGAGCGTCTTGTGTCTGATGGCATTTTGGATTCCCTAGATTTTTCAGATTTTAACGTATGTTTTGAATGTATCAAGGAAAAACAGACCAAAGTTAAGAGATTAGGTGCCAACAGATCTTCGGAAGTCTTAAAATTGATACATACAGATATTTGTGGACCATTCCCTATGACATCCTAGAATTGTCAACAATATTTTATATCATTCATAGACGATTACTCATGTTATGGGTATCTATATCTTATTCATGAAAAATCTGAGTCTTTGGACATGTTCAAATCCTATAAAGCTGAAGTTGAGAATCAACTCAACAGAAGAATTAAAACTGTTAGATCTGATCGTTGTAGTGAGTACTACGGCAGATATGATGGTTTAAGTGAACAACGTCCAGGACCATTTGCTAGATACCTAGAGGAATACGGTATCGTCCCACAGTACACCATGCCGGGTTCACCTAGCATGAATGGTGTAGCTGAAAGACAAAATAGGAATCTTAAGGATATGGTAAGAAGTATGATTGCTCATTCTTCTTTACCAGAGTCACTCTGGAGAGAAGCACTAAAGACATCAGCTTACATTCTGAATAGAGTACCAAGTAAAGCAGTTGCTAAAACACCTTATGAGCTTTGGACTGGTCGAAAGCCTAGTTTAAAGCACTTACATATGTTCGCGTGATAAATTGGTGCTTTCTTCATTGATGACGTCATTGCTATCTTAAAGAACAACTTTATGCGTTACAGAAAGATCCGGTCTTTTTATAAGATCCGGTTTACAATGAAAATCAAAACAAAGAAATAAAAATTACAATTTTTCTCTTTTGTCGAACAGATCGCGAGCTCCTGTTTTGCGGTCACTCGCTTTGTGGGTTGTTTGCCTGTGCCGGGGTTGATTACCGTGGACCACCGTGCAATCTCGATCCAAACAGATCTACGTGGTATAACGGGTATTATCCCACCAAGGAGATAATAGCCGGGAGGGATCGTTTCACCAAGGAAACGACCGCTCGAATCTCGGGATCTAAGAACCAAGCTTAGATCCGGAGTAGAACGACGTATATCTGAGGATTAGATCCCTTCGAACTCCTGCCTTATTTGGTTCGGGTGCTCGCCAAGAATCGAATCCGAGTGTCCAAGTCTTCAAGCCTTCACAAATCCGAGTTGAGGTGACAATCCGGCAGAGTTTCGGCTCTTCAGAAGTTTCAGAAAAAGTCTCTTGAAATGAACAACCACCCCCCCTATTTATAGCCTCTCTTCACTGTGCATTTGTGCACAAGAGAGAGGGGGGGGGAGTCGGGCCACCTCAGGGTGGCTCGGCTCATGCCGAGCCACCCTGAGGTGGCTCGGCCTTGGCCGAGCCACCCCGGGTTGGCTCGGTTTAGGCCGAGTTCCCGGGTGTGTTCCGTTTTGTCGTTTTCTGGTGTTTTTCCGTCTTTCGGTTCTTCGTTTGATTTGTCCGGACTTTGATTTGATAGCCCAGGTCTTTATTTGGCAGTATTCCCGCCTCGGTGTTTGAGTTCAAGTCCGTTTTGTTGTTGGACGACTCGTTAACTTTCCGAACCGTTGGTTTGGTTCCATACGCGAACGTATTCCGTTGCTTGCGTGCCTCATCGCCTCATCGCTCGAACGTCCGTTGATTTGTCGAATCATCGTGCCGAGCCATGTTAAGGGACCTATAGGCAATTTTATACGCCTACAGATACCCCCTCCAAAGTGTTCCAGCCTCGTTCTTTTATAGAAGAGTCTGGAATACTTTGGATATGATTGCCCCTACCCTTCGTCGGTGTAACGGGACCTGGAACGACTTTTGTTCTGTATTCCTTCACTCCTTCAGGCTATTCGGTGCTTCGTCGAATGCTTGTAAGGATTCTGGTGCTGCATTTATTGTCTGACCGTCGTCGGAATTTGAACTTGAAGTCGATTCCTGATTTTCCAATCTTTAGCTCGTGTTTGTTGGTTCGACATACAACTAACCCTCGATTGTTGAGTCTTCATTTGCAACGCGTTGTCCGACGTCGTGTTATTGAGTTATCCTTAAGAATATTTTTAGAAAAATATTCTCCAGGAACTTCTCAATAAAAATAGGGAATAGTTTATACTCGTATACCTTATTGGAGTAATTCAGTGCTCAAAATAAGCTGAACCGGCTTGAAAATGAGCCAAAAAAGTCAGTAATTCGACTCAAAAAAAACTCTTCTGCTCCTTCCGAATGTGTGGGAGAGACAAGAATAAACCAAGGATGAGACCCTCAGTTGATTTGAAATTGTTTCGACGCTCAAATCAGCTTCAATTTGTATTCTGGTTCAAACTCGGTCTGGTCCGGTTCAACTTGGTCTGGTCCGGTTCAATTGGGTTTGGTTCAACATTATAAAAAGGGGTCTTTTTCTTTTCTTTTTCTTTTCTTTTTCTTTCCCCTAGGGCCGGCCGAACCTCTCCCCTCCCCCTCTTGATTTTTTCTTCCGTCGAGCATCCGTTCTTCACCAAAATTTGATCTTTGTCTTAGATCTAATCTTCCTTTGGATCTTTGACTGAGAAATCTCCCCAAAAATTCCATCTTTAGAATTTCTTTCAGGTCCCTCGAGCGCGAGGTGAAAGTTTCCTAAAAGACCTCATCTTCATTGGATCTCGAGCCTTTCTTCAGGTAAATCCTCCACCATTTCGATCTTTTTCATGCTCAATTTAATTTATGTACTTGTGGAATCGTATGTGAGGGTTGAGGGTGTGATTTGACACCTCGAGCTAATCTTTCAGGGGGGTAGATCTGATAAAAAAGTGATCTTTTTTTTCTAGATCTGACCTCTTTTAACTTATTTTGCAGCTTGTCATGTCGCGTTCTTCGAGAGGTCGTTCCCCTGCTATGTTGGCCGATGGCGCGCCTCCCTCCTATGCCGGTGAGCTATTTTTGGCAGTATTTGAAAATTTATAAATTAGTCCCTATTTTCTTGTAAATTTACAAATTGGTCCCTTTTTACCCCCACGTTGTTCTCCTTGGTGAGGCAATCGGGAAGAGCCTTGATTCTCGTTGGTGAGGATCGACGCTTTCGGCATATTTGGGAATTTTGCAAATTAACCCCTCTTTTCTTAAAAATTTGCAAATTGGTCCATTTTTACCCCACGTTGTTCTCCTTGGCGAGGCAATCGGGAAGAGCCTTGATTCTCGTTGGTGAGGATCGACGCTTCAAAGATATGTTTTGCTTGGTCAAAACCATATCTCAATATTAAAGGGGGGCGATTTGACGCTACATTGCGCTTTATAAGGCAGGGATATGTTGTTGACATACCCTGTGTTGTGATTGCACAATGTGGCCAAATCGTCTCACCCTTTATAAGGCAATGACTCTATCTTAACTATTTGTAAGATGAGTTCAATTTCCTTTTATAATCGAGACTAACCAGTGATTAACTGTCTATTTTGCAGTGGGGTACCCTTCTGGGTCATTATCGTCCCACGCAGTCTGTGGGCGCCGTGGCGAGTATTACTCGACCTCCGACGATCCTTCCCCTATTCCAGCTACTCCTCAGTTTGCTTCGGGCACGTCGACTGAGGTTGCCCAAGTGGTGAGGGAAGGTGGTCATCGGGCTATTCGTCAGCTGATCACAGATGCGCCTTTTGTGAAGGATGCCAGCTCTACTCAGCCTCTTCGGAAGAGCGATTTCCTATTTGGTGATTCTGTCGATGACCCAGAAGCCGTATTCATTGATGCTGAGCAGTGGCTCCATAAGACCGGCAGTGGCTTCATATACTTGCCGGAGATTCCTCGGCATCGCTCATTGACTGAGCTCAGGCGTCAGGCTGTGACACGGGAGATGTCGTGGCGTTTGACTGAGGATCATGAGAGCGTCCATTGCGGTTACGTCACTCATCAGGCAGCTCCTGCCTCGAGCAGGAGTCATATCACTGGATTGCATCCTGGAGTGTTGGGACTAGATGCCCCACCACGTAACGAGTTTCTTGCCACTGCTTCGACCTTGAGGAATCGCCTCGCTACCCTAGGACGGGAGATGCCTGCTACTCGTCACAGGATTTACGGTTGGGTCCATTCTTTGGACAAGTCTTGGTGGAGTCGCATGACGACGTATGTTTTGAGCCGATGGAGTGAGGAGTTGCACGCTTGCGGTTTGTATACAGCCGTCCGTGCCACCATGTATGGCTTGCCTGTTAGTTTGAGACATTTCTGTGCTTTGTTCGAGCTATATAATCCAGACTCGAACACTTTTTTGACCCGGCAGGGGGAGTTGGGCTTGGCTCTTCACGAGATGCACAGGATTTCTGGCTTGCCCATGGGACAGATGCTATACCAGGAGTACTTTCCCTCTAATCATGAATTGGGCCAGTTGAAGGATCGCATGCCTGATCGCTATGAGACTCTACGAGATCTCACTTGTCATTATCACATTGCTTTGGCACAGTCTGAGCCTTTAGCAAAAAGGACCAAGGCCTCCGTGAGTCTGAAGCAGTTTGCGAACTATTTGTTCAAGAACCTGGAGAACAGTTCTGGCGAGGATATTTGTGAGTTGGCCCCACTTACTCCCTCAGAGGTGAACAGTTTGTTGAAGAAGACTGATGCTCATTCCTACACCACTAGCAGTCCTGAGGGTGGCTTCCCTGCGAAGACCAGGTTCAGATCTTTCTTATGGCATGCGACCACACCGATTCGACCGATGACTCTTCTTGCCGGTTATCTCGCTATTTGGTTGAAGAAGTGTGTGGTTCCATTTCAGTCTGGTGATGCATTGCCTTTAGAGGTGCTCTACCCAACCGTTCAGCTTGCTTATAAGAAAGAGCTTTCACTTCTTCCGGTGATGGTAGCTGACATTCACCGAGGACTTCGACAGCTTTCGGGTTCCTTCACACGGAAGGAGACCGATTTACCAGGTCAGATTCCCACTCTTAAGGTGGAGCTTCCGTACGCTTATCTAATGGCCTGGTTCGTCCTCCACCGCTCGGATATGATGTCGGTGCCGAACGCCACAGATCACTCCGTTCCCCTGCTACAGTTGCTTGAGAATGGCAGGTGGGAGGGTCGAGGATTTTCTAATGTCAGACAGCAGCTGCAGGTCCACAAGTGTTGGGCATTCTCCACTTGTTTTCCGCAGTTCTCCGGCCGGTACGGCGAGTGCTTGATAGATGATGAGAGGCCGAGAGAGTATCGGACTCACTTAGACATTGGCTGCTTCAATTGGCTGGTGAACATCAGGCCTGGCTATCTGACTTTTCGGGTGAGGGATCAGTGCTTCATAGAGCCATATCTACCCTGCCGATTCGCTCGCCAGTTTGGCTATGATCAGCTCTACATCGGGAATCCTCGTCAGCAGTTTCGGACCCATAGTGGTTTGGTAGACGGTCTCCGTGCATGGTTGTGGACCGTGACTGGCTGTACTGGTGCTAAGTTCAGTCTCCCGAGTATTGATCGGCAGTTAAACCTCACTTTTTTGAGCTGCAAGTGGTTACTAGCAACTAACAAGACTGTCCCCGTGAAGCCGATTGCAGAGATAGAGGCTGAGGAGGCTTCTCAGCTTGATTCCCTTAGGATTCGGGAGAACGCTCGGGCACAAAGGACGCGGAACAAGACTCGCCGGATTGATGAAGAGGGCCAGAGGACATTCCATTCCACAGACGAGGCTTCAGGCGGGGATCCTGAAGATTATGATGACTTTTCTGAGCGAGGTTTGCAATTCATCTTTTACTTCTATCTTCCAGAAGTATTGAAACTGACTATGGTTTGATGTTTCAGGGACCACAGTTGATCAGGATGAAGAGTTCCGTCCTCCTCCTCAGGCGAGACCTTCGATCCCCATTGCTAGGCGGAAGAGATTAGCCCGTAAGCCGCGTGCAGCTTCCCGAGCTTCTGATATGGACCTGGCTGGCGATGATCCTGCCAGTGACGGAGGTAATATCCATCCTGTGAACCATTCTCTTGGTTATTCGGAACATTGACTCATGCTCTTCTTTCTCTATATAGGAGTGCGTGGAGAGAATGAGATGAGTCCCGATCCCATTCCCGTATCTCCCGATGAGTCTGACCCACTACCTCATGTAGAGAGGCCTACATGGGTTGCTGACATTAGAGAGGAGATCAATGTAGGACCCGATTCCGTGAATCCAGGTACATCTAACACTGACACTGTATTTCTTTAGATAATACACGAATGAATTTGTGTATTCTCTAACTGTCCTCTACTTCTTGCTTCTTCAGATAATTTGCAGGAGACGAATCCTGGAAATGAAGAGGCCGATGCACCTGTGAGAGGTAACTCATTTCCATTAGTTATAGTCTCTTCACTCTTCTTTGGCACTTATATCTTTTTATGTCAGATTTCTCCATCGATGACTTTGACGAGGGAAGCTTGTTTGCGGACACTCCCATGATGCGCTACATATATAGCTCTCCTCAGATCGATGACCAGTTACCTGGGGATATGTTTTCTGAGCCCGCCTTCGCTGAAAATCCCGAGGATGGTTCCTTTGAAGGTATGTGCTTCTTTCTGAGTTAATTATAGGACTAGCCAATCTTGACTAATGCAACCATAATGTAACGCCTCTACGAATTCTATTTTGAATCTGGCAGGAGCTTTTGTTGAGAAAGACCCTGTTGAGCCGGCTGTGAGACCAACTACACCAGTTGATGCACCTACAGCCGTTACACCTCCACTACCCCCAGCGGCTCAAGGGGAAGAAGGTATAAGTTAACTCATTGAAGAGTGTTATTCCTTTTTCTTATTAAGACTTTTGACGGACTTCTCCCTTTTTTGTGTAGGGCGTTCTTCTCGTCTTCATGTCTTAGTGAAGGAGTTGCTATCTGACGACGATCCTGACAAGGTCGTCATCTGCATAGAAGTTCGTTCCTTCTTCTCCTTTGTGAATGCTATGATCGGCAAGCTCTTCCACGGCGGACTTTCCCTTCACCAGTTTAAATCTCTCCTTAATTCCAGAATCAACTTGATAAGGGAAGCAGGATATCCAGACTTGGCGAAGGCCATAGTTGACGATCTTGACTGCTTAGAGCATGAGCTCCAGATGTTTCGTGAGCTTCGAGATACCGGTGTCTCTTCGTTTATCGCTGCTGAGCTGGAGACCCGTTTACAGTCACTGCGCGAGACTCAGGTTCTTGCTAGTCTTGAGGTTCAGGTGTGGCGAGATCGAGTAGCTCGAGTTAAGACCGGCCTTGCTACCAGATTATCTTCCCTTGCTGAGCTTGACTCTTCCATCGTCTCTTGTGAGACCCAGATAGACCAGCTCAGAAGAGAACTCCGCGAGAAAGAGGAGACCTTGGGTATTCTCCAGATGACGAGAGGACAGGATCAGCAGACCTGCACTGCTTTATCTGACGAGCTGACATCCTTACAGCAGGAGCTGGTTGAGACAGAGGAGACTGCTGCGAAGACCTCTGCCGCTACCGAGGAGTCCATTAGACCTGAGCTTAGACAAGCTTATGATGATAAGCTTTCTAAGTTCAGTCAGCAGATTTTTAGCCACGGGCTTGATGTGTGATTTTGTTTGCTGAGTGTTTTGACTCTTGACTCTTTTAGTGAATTTCCTTTTTATCTTTATTATGATTCGTCATTCCGTTTGAAATGATTGACCATAATACTCATAGGATTTTTGGCAAACCCTCAGCCATCAACGGATTTGGTTAGCCTTTACCAACTACCGTTTGAGTCGGGCTAGCATGCGAGTTGTTTAAATCCGTTCGCATGTAACGTTATGCTCAGAGATTAAATTCTCTGAGACTTTGTGCTATGATGTCGAATACATAGACTTCGCCATTGTTACGGGAATAGGCTACCCGGCGACACGTGTGAGGTGTTGGCTTTAGGATTTTTGGCCAACCCCCAGCCTCTAACGGATTTGATTAGCCTTTACCGACTACCGTTTGAGTCGGGCTAGCGTGCGAATTGTCTAAATCCGTTCCACACGTGACGTTAAGCTAAAAGAGTTAACTCTTTTAGTGCTACGACATTGAATACGTAGACTTCGTCTTTCTCCTGTGAAAAGACTAAACAGCAACGTGTATGAGACGTTGACTTAGGATTTTTGGCAAATCCTCAGCCTTCAACGGATTTGATGTGCTCTTACCGACTACCGTTTGAGTCGGGCTTACATGCGGATTGTTTTAATCCGTTTCGCATGTGACGTTGCGCTAAAGGAATGAACTCCCTTAGACTTCGTGCTACAACTTCGAATATATAGACTTCACTATTGTTATGGGAATAGGCTACCCAGCAACGTGTATTAGACGTTGGCTTATCCTTACTTAGGCTTTGGGATAAAGGACCCCAGAGTCAGACTCTGGTATCTTTTTCTACGGATAAAGACCAAACCGGTGACGCATGTTAGGCGTCGACGTATCCTTTCTTAGGATTCAGGATAAAATTCTCCATGCGTGTGAGGCATGGATTTCGGTGTTATTAATAACAACCTGCC
>BQKN01064381.1:52244-67517 GCA_022839385.1 Asparagus kiusianus | reverse complement strand
CGTGCTCTGCTTCACGTGGATTGGCCCCACCAATTTATTTCCTCACATAGACCTCTTATTTTGAGGGGTTAACTCATTTTAATCCCTCTAGAGGGGTTAGTTTACCCCTTCTGTATTTTTTACGTTTGGCAAATTATAGAGGATTAACTAACTTTAATTCCTTGCACAGATTTTCTATTTGACGAGTTAAGATGGGGCTGAGTCTTCGCAACCCCTCACTTAACCCATTGCCAAACGACCTAAAAGAATTAACCTCCTTAATTCTTTTTTAATTGCCAAACAAAAACAGTTAATCCTTCACCTTAGCTATAGAATGTAAACAGTATTTAATTATTACCAACTCTTCATGATAGATTAACTAATTTGATCCTTCGCTACTTTTTTTAACCCATGGAGTTTTGGTGTAGTAGAATGGTTATGTGACGATACCTTAGGTGGGAAATCGAATGGAAATGCGTACTAGCTCTAGTGTTTATGTCAACATGGGTCTTCAAGCTAGCAAGGGGGTTTGTAGGTTGCTTGAGTAATGGAGATTAGGCGAGAGAGTACGGACTTAAGAAGAGGCATGTGCACATAGGATAAGATTAGAGGCTTTTCCATCCAGTTTCAGTAGAAAAGGACTTCAATAGTTATTGATAAGGCTAGGTACTAGTCAGGCCCCGCCACCGGGATATTTTAAACCTTATAGGACCATGAAGTGAATAAAGAAGAAAAAAAAAATAGTTAGTGTTAAAGTCCCTAACCAATTACTTCAAGGAAAAATTGCTTCAAGGCCCCAATAGAGTTTTCAAGTGACTTAGCCCCATGTACTTTGGCCCATATGCCAAACCCCTTAAAATTCAAAAAAATTGTGACCGAGCCCTAAGTTACCTTCTCTTACCTGTATTTATATCCAGAGACCCGAAAATACCCCTGACTTTTTTTCCAGCCTCGAAAACGAGCCCCGATTGCTGGAGATTGACCCACGTCGCAATTAAGGCGAGGTGATGGCGGTTTTGGGGGGAAATTTTGACGGGTTCCCTCCATTATATCTCCTCATAACCCACTCTTCTTTGCTTCGAGTTCATTTATGGTGTAAATGGCACATTTATGAACTTAGGGCTTTTGATCTTCAACAATCTGCTTGTCCTAACATTCCCTTCATAAATCCTCTTAAATCCTCTTTATTTATGGCAGAGAAACCCCTCATTTGCATGGTGTCCTTGGGTGAGAAAGTAATGTTCTCAAGGGTAATGTGTGCAACCTCTTTTTTTGAGTTCAAGTTTGACCTGGCTGAGAGGTTGAAGGTTCTATATGACATATTAAGTCTGGTGTATAAATCTAAAAGGATCCCTGCTGATCTAAGTTTTGAGATTGAGAACGAGGATGATATGAAGTGTATGGTGGAGCTCAACCATAATATCGGGTGTCTGGAGATCCATATCCGAGCTACTATAGATGTAGATGTTTCCAAATGTCAGAACACCCATAAGGAACCTCCTGAAATGTAAGTTATCTTTAAATTTTTAAAAAGTTGTGAATTGTGTGAGTAAAATGTGGAGAAATGAGTAGTATAGCGAATTATTTCAGGTTAAATGTTAGCTGTTAAATGTCATATGTTAATTGTCATCACACGGTTGTTAAGCTTCACAGTATATGTGTTAACTTTTAAAGATGCATGTTTGGTTCAAAAGTTGGCTTTTTCATTATCATAGAACCTATTACAATCATTTATCGATTACAAGTCCAAAAAATAAAAAAGTTGACCTTTTTATAAGATCTTCTTACACAATAAAAAATAAAAGATTACAACTTTATCAAACAACACACAAATCCTATTTATTAGTCTCTGTTTGCATGGGATCTTTGCCTGTGTCGGGGACGCGTTAGTCCGTGGACCATCGCGGATCAGATCCGGTTGACAGATTGATGATCAAAGCTCTTACTTCACCAAGGAAGTAATCACTGAAGTAAATGATCTCGACCAAACGAGATCACTACTCTTCTCGAGATCAAGTCCAAGCCTGATTTCAAGGAATGAGGGGACGGGCCTCAGATCCTTCGAAATCCACTCTTTAAGCACAGGAATTCGCCAAGATCTTGCTAGCCTCTCTCAAATTTGTGGCTCCCTTCAGATCTACTTTTATAAGGGTGCTAGGGGTGTATTTATAGGCTTTAAATGCTATATTTGTGGATAGGAATGTCGTGTTTGTGGATAGAGTAGAAGAACAACCGTTATTATCCATTTAGGTGGGTTTTTAGTTGTGTAACAGCTTCCACACATTTAAGGATAACCCCATATATTTATGGATGACCCCAAGGAGTTTTAGAAGCCAATTTTATCATAAAACACGTCGGGAACTGACCTGGGCGTGAGTCACTTCGACTGTCTCGCACATGTTCCGAGACAGCTTGAACTGTCTTGGGTATTTTGGTCTTAACTGTCTCGTCCGACCTCGGAATAAGATGATTCAAGATGCATTGAAAATCTGACAAAGAGACATACAACTCTTGTCTTTTGAGTTTCTTCAGATTCGAAGTGAGTCATGGTCAAACTCTCCATTCTTCTCCGAGACACACTTTGTGTCTCGCTGGTGTAAAATGGCTTGAACGGTCTCGGGTATTTTTGTTAGTAAAACAATGAAGGAGACAGAAATTCTGAGGCGTGAAACACTTTCCTTAAAGAAATATTTGCCCCCACTTGATATTCAAAGTTGCTTCGGGTTAATGCAAATTTTCTTCCCAGAATACAACAAAAAATGAAAATTCCAGTAAGCAAATTTAGAATTTTCCTTTAATTCGTTGTGAAATAAGTTTGTAATATTGCAGATGTTTTTGATAGAAAAGATTCAAAAAAAAATTGTATTTAGATATCTGAAATCATTAACTATTTATAGATTTGAAGAGGTGCTTCCAACAGTCATAAATTTTCAAAACACCCCTTGGAGATAACAGCCACTTTTCAACAGTCACTTGTCTTTTCATAATTTTTAAAATTCAAAATAACATTAAAAATAATATATTCAATATAAAAAAAATAGAACATTTAAGCGGCAGCAGCAAGCATGTAAAGTGCTAAGTACGTCTAATAATCGCGTCAAAATCGCGCATTATTCGCGCTACCCGCACGCGGGTTTAGAAGCCTACACTTTGATCCATTATTCAAAGCCCAATAAGCATTCAATGCTTTTAAACATCTAAAAGAATGTTCAAAATTCCAATGTGGGACTATCTTGTTTTTTACAAACAAATACTAACAATCCCCCACTTTGTTTGAAAAAAATATTTTAATGGTATTATATTTAAAATAATCTACAATATGTATAAAATGAGATAAGTAGACATATGTAGAGGTATCTTTCGATTTAAACCTTTACTTAGTACAAATACCTCAAAGTTCTATCAAAGTCGTTAGTTGCCTTAGCATTAAACTAATTACTCTTTGTGATAGAACCGGAGAATATTGTACATACACTAATCTCTTGTTTCAATGAGAATTAATATTTTAGCACTGTTATGGCCTTGTGCTTATTCCTGGTTCATGAACTCTTTAAAGAACAAACCTTTATCTCTTTTAAGAAGCGGCACCACTTCTAAGTTCATATAGGTGAAACGTCTACAATGTGTTTTCCATTACTTTAAACACACAACAATAATGTATTAGACTTTCATTAAGCGCATAACTCATCCTCTTATTCCGTAATGGACAATATTGACATTATCTTTTAGGGATTAATGCGTCAATATCAATCAATCACTTTCAGAAACTTGTTATTACCCATTTAAACCATTTAACTAGTTTAGTTCTAGCAAATGGTTGGGTTACCGTTCCTGGTGATTTTAAATATAAGGTTTCAACCCCATTTCACTTGATGTCATCTTTACTACCTCTCTTGCTAGAGGTTTTGTAAATGGATCAGCCAAATTTTTATTTGTCTTGACATAGACAATAGTTATGACACTATCTTGTATCAAGTGTCTTACATATTCATGCCTTAGACTTTATATGTACAATTATAAGCCCTTGACAAAGTGGCTTGACTATCACAATAGATAGAGATAGGAGGCATTGGACTAGGCCATAACTTAATATCTAGTAATAAGTTCCTAATCCATTCAGCCTCTTTACCAGTTGCTGCTAAAGCAATGAATTCAGATTCCATGGTGGAGTGTGAGATACATGTTTGTTTCTTGCTTGCCCAAGAAACTACTCCTCCACTAAGTGTAAAAACCATTCCAGAAGTGGATTGGTTGTCTCCAACACTAGTCATCCAGCTTGCATCGGTGTATCCCTCTAATACAGCCGGATAATCATTATAGAACAAACACATATTTTTGGTTTTCTTTAAATATCCAAAAATCCTGGAAATGCTTTTCCAATATTCTACACTTGGATTACTAGTGTATCTACTTAATTTGCATATAGCAAATGCAATATCAGGTCTAGTACAATGCATAGCATACATTAAAGAACCAATTGCACTAGCATACTCAAGCTGTGCTACAGCTCTACCAGAATTAGCAGTCAATTTGGCACTGGGATCGAAAGGAGTGTTAACTTCTTTAAAACCAAGATGATTAAATTTATTCACTATTTTTTCAATATAATGTGATTGGCTTAAAGAAAAACCCCCACTATGTTTTCTAACTTTAATCCCTAAAATAGTATCCGCTTCTCATAAATCTTTCATTTTAAACATAGAAGATAGATACTCTTTTGTCTCATTTATACCAATCATATTAGTGCCGAATATTAACATGTCATCCACATACAAGTAGACCACCATATTTATCAGTGAATTTAGAATAAATACACTTATCAGCACTATTATGTTTGAAACCATAAGATAGAATAACAGAATCAAACTTTTCATGCCATTGTTTTGGTGCTTGTTTAAGACCATAAAGAGATTTAATTAGTTTACATACTTTTCTTTCATTTCCTGGAAGAATGAAACCTTCCGGTTGTTCCATGTAAACCTCCTCATTTAAATCTCCATTTAAAAAAGCAGTCATGACATCCATTTGATGCACAAATAACTTATGTATAGATGCCAAAGCAATAAGAATTCTAATAGATGTTATAGTGCGACAGGTGCATATGTATCAAAATAATCTATGCCTTCTTTTTGTCTAAACCCTTTGGCTACTAATCTAGCCTTAAAAGCTTGAACAGAACCATCAGAAT
Organism: Asparagus kiusianus; assembly: GCA_022839385.1. Lineage (NCBI taxonomy): Eukaryota > Viridiplantae > Streptophyta > Magnoliopsida > Asparagales > Asparagaceae > Asparagus > Asparagus kiusianus. Next base: position 62,350 of record BQKN01064381.1, on the reverse strand, counting down.
GATATTTTCTTCTAAAAACTCATTTACATCCTATTGGCTTTGATCCTTAAGGTAAATCTACTAAAATACAAGTACTATTTCCCATTATAGAATCCATTTCATCATTGACAGCTTCTTTCCAAAATGAAGCATCTCTAGATGACATTGCTTCTATAAAGGTTTTAGGATCATCACCTGGATTAAAACTTATAGGATGTTTATTTAAAATATTATTATTCCTATCACCTTCAACAAGAAAAATAATTTGTTCAGGAGAAATAAAATCTGAAGGTAAATATTTTTCTTTTCTTGCTCTAGTACTTCTTCTTGGCTATGATGTTTCATTAGATGTATTCGTTTCCTTAGCATGAAAATCAGAACTAGAAATATTATTAGAGTTAAGCAGAATAGGAACATTTTTAACATTTTCAGAATCTACAGAAAATTTATTTTCAAAGAATTCAACATCTCTAGATTCAACAATAGTATTAGAAGATAAATCAAGTAGTCTATATGCTTTGCTATTTTCAGCATATCCGACAAAAACACTTTTAAAGGCTCTAGGTCCAAGTTTTGTTCTTTTAGGATCAGGAATTCTATAATAAGCCAAACACCCCCACACTTTAAAATATGATAGATTAGGTTTTCTACCTTTCCATAACTCATAAGGGCTTATATTTGACTTTTTAGAGGGAATTCTATTATGAATATAACATGCTGTGTACAATGCTTCTCCCAATAAATTTAAAGGTAACTTAGCATTATTAAGAATACAATTTATCATTTCTTGTAAATTTCTATTTTTTCTTTCGGCTAAACCATTTTGTTGGGGAGTATAAGGTGCTGTACATTGATGAATAATGCCATGTTCTTCACAAAAATTAGTAAAATTATCAGAAAAATATTCACCACCTCTATCAGAACGTAATACTTTAATTTTCCTTTCAAGTTGATTTTCAACTTCCGTTTTGTATTTTTTAAACATATCAAAAGCTTCATCTTTTGTTCTTAAAAGATAAACATACATATATCTACTGCAATCATCAATAAAAGTGACAAAGTATCTTTTTCCTCCTCTAGTTAACATACCATTCAATTCACATATATCAGAATGTATTAAATCTAAAACTTTAGAATCTTTACGAGAAACACTTGGAAAAGATTTCTTTGTTAATTTAGACTTAGCACAAATTTCACATTTATCAAATTCACCATTAAAGTTAATGAAGTCTAACTTTCTCATATTTTTCAAATAGCGAAAATTTAAATGTGCTAAGCGATCATGCCATAAATATGAAGATTCAACAATATAAATAGAAGATATAACTTTATTATTAATACTTAGTTGATACATTCCATCACAAGAGTAGCCCTTTCCTACAAACATCCCATTCTTAGACAGGATAACATTATTTGACTCAAAAGCAACCCGAAACCCTTTCTTACAAAGAAGATCAACAGAAACTAAGTTCTTTCTAACTTCAGGTACATACAGAACATTTATAAGAGTCAATTTCTTTCCAGAAGTAAAATCTATATCAACAGTCTCCTTTCCAGCAACCTTTGCACAAGCATTGTTCCCTATTTGCACTTCTGTAATTTCTAAAATTTCTTCAAATCCTTTGAACAAGGATTTATTCTTGCAAACGTGGATTGTTGCACTAGAATCAAGCCACCATCCAGACTTAACAGAAGCCATATTGATTTTAGAAATCATAGCGACCAGATTCTCTTCTATCATATTTGCAGAAGCCTTTGATTTTACATTATTATTTTTTCTGTGACGACATTCTTTAGCAAAATGTCTAGGCTTGCCGTAAATAAAATAGGATCCCTTTTTCTTCTGAAAATTCTTCCTTTTAAAGTGTTGTCCACTTTTCTTTACTTGAAGGTTCATATTTTTTACCGAAGATTCATTCTTTTCCACAGTGTGGACCTTACAATCACTTTGGATAGAATTTTTCGAATCACGTAAGCGTGACTCCTCTTCAATTCTAAGATTCTTCTGAAGTTATTTCAAAGAGATTTCCTCAGTTTTATGCATTAGTTTCTTCGAGTAATCTTTCCAAGTTGATGGTAGTTTTGCAATAATTGCAGCAACTTGAAAAGATTCTGGAAGAACTATTTTGAGAACATGAATCTTATTAACCAAAACCTCCAATTCATGAACTTGCTCTAGGACAGACTTGTCATCAACCATTTTATATTCTAAATATTTTGCAATTAAATACTTGTTTGTACCTTCCTCCTCGGCTTTGTATTTAAATTCCAGTGCGTTCCAGATCTCCCTTGCCGACTTTATCCTCGTGAAAAGATCATATAATCGGTCTGAAAGTGTGTTCAGAATGTGACCGCGACACAACACTTCATCTTCCTCCCGTTTTGCCTTTTGCTTTTTTATTTCTTCTATTTCCTCCTTAGTAGGTTGTTTGCCGTCTGCACTTGGTTTTGGATCTTCTATGGGCTGCAGGTTGGGGTTGAGAATGTAGGAGATCTTCAATGCTGTAAGAAGAAACATCATCTTGTCTTGCCAGCGAGAGAAATTGTTCCCGTCGAATTGGTCCAATTTGACCATGTCTTGATTCATCACCTTGATTGATTCCGACTCCATTGTAGCAGAAATATTTCTTTAAGATTGTTAGTAAAACAATGAATGAGACAGAAATTCTGAGGTGTGAAACACTTTCCTTAAAGAAATATTTGCCCCCACTTGATATTCAAAGTTACTTCGGGTTAATGCAAATTTTCTTCCCAGGATACAACAGAAAATGAAAATTCGAGTAAGCAAATCTGTAATTTTCCTTTAATTCGTTGTGAAACAAGTTTGTAATATTGCAGATATTTTTGATAGAAAAGATTCAGAAAAGAATTGTATTTAGATATCTGAAATCATTAACTATTTATAGATTTGAAGAGGTGCTTCCAACAGTCATAACTTTTCAAAACACCCCTTGGAGCAAACAGCCACTTTTCAACAGTCACTTGTCTTTTCATAATTTTTAAAATTCAAAATAACATTAAAAATAATATATTCAATATAAAAAAAAGAACATTTAAGCGGCAGCGGCAAGCATGCAAAGTGCTAAGTGCGTCTAATAATCGTGTCAAAATCACGCATTATTCGCGCTACCCGTACGCGGGTTTAGAAGCCTACATTTTGATCCATTATTCAAAGCCTAATAAGCATTCAATGCTTTTAAACCTCTAAAAGAATGTTCAAAATTTCCATGTGGGACTATCTTGTTTTTTACAAACAAATACTAACAATTTTGGCTCTAACTCACTCGTCCGACCTTAGAATGAAGTGATCCAAGGTGCGTTAGAAAGCTCGTGAATATCTCTACATCCTCCCATGAGAGAGACACCCATGGGATGAGAGAGGCATGAGTGGTTCTTACTCCTTTATGGATGAAACGTAACCCCAGGTCGAGTCGGTTCTTCGTTATTGTACCATCCCGTTAATTTGTATGCTTTATCAACTCACTTTGTGCATTTGTTAGCTTCTCTATGACATCAGATAATCATCCTTGATGTGGATAATGACGTTCATCGTATTCTTTTTATCTCGAGCTGCATGTGGGACCCATAGGTAATTTTTGACGTCTACAGATACCCCCTCCAAAGTGTTTCAGTCCCGTTTCTTTTATAGAAGAGTCTGAAATACTTTACATATGATAGGCCCAACCTTCAGTCGGTGTAAAAAAGGACCTGTAGTTGGTTTTAGTTTTTTACTTCTCTAATTTTTAGCCTATTCAGTACTTTGTCGAATAGCTAAAATTTTTCCAGTGCTACGTTTATCGTCTGACCGTTGTCGAAGTCTCGAACTGAAACTGATGTATTAGTTTCTGATCTTAGCTCGTGTCATTGAGTCGACGTTGAACTGATTATCTTCGTCGGGGATTCGTATCTGAATCACGATCGAACTCCCTAGGATTATGCTTTGCTTTGGAATTGATCGAAGCCTTGTTTTGGCAAAAATTGTCGACACATTGACCTTCGTTGCAATGTGTTGACTAGCATTGACTTTCATCATGATACGTTGACTGGTGTTGACTTTCATTGCAATGCGTTGATCGTCATTGACTTTCATTACAATGTGTTGATCGACATTGACTCACGGCTATACGTTGACCAGCGTTGATCGTCATTGTAACGCGTTGACCGGTGTTGACTTTCATTACAACGCGTGGCAGTCCCAAGTGTAGAGGCTGCAATGCCAACTATTGAGGCTTGGTTCTTCTACATGTATGGATTTCACCTTTGCGTCATGTTAGTTATTTACTTAACCACAGGGGAGTTTTGGTTGTAGGATCAGCTATTAGAGCTGATACGACTATCATTACAAATACTTTCAAAGTTCCTCATGGGGACTTTGACTGGAATTGATGTTGTCTTGGGTGCTTAAGTCATGAGACTAACTAATAAAGCTGATGCATCAATGACTATCAGACTTATAGGATTTTTGGCAAATCCTCAGCCATCAAAGGATTTGATAAGCCTTTACCGACTACTGTTTGAGTCGGGCTAGTATGCAGATTGTTTAAGTCCGTTCTACATGTGACATTATGCTAAAAGAATGAATTCTTTTAGACTTAGCGCTATGATTATGAATACATAGACTTAATCATTGTTTGCGGTGTGCTCATAGGATTTTTGGTAAACCCTCAGCCATCAACGGATTTGATGCGCCTTTACTGATTACCGTTTGAATCGGGCTAGCACATGAATTGTTAGAACCTGTTTAGACTTTGCTATTGTTACGGGAATAGGCTACCCAGCAACGCGTATTGGGCGTAGACTTGAACAAAGCTTTGATCTTGGGTTATCCTTAAGAATATTATGTGTAATATTCTCCAGGAACTTCCCGCTGGAAATAAGGGAAATAGTTTAGACTCGTATACCCATTGGAGTATCACAGAGAACCAGTTTAACCTCTTATACTCATCGAAGGATGGGAGCAGTTAACCTCATATACCTATCGAAGGAAGCCATTTTCATTCGGCTTCTTTCAACGTTATGATGCCGACGTCAAGCTATTTTTTAGCGTAATACAAGTCTTGGTGGGGTGAGGGACCCTGTTGTGGTACGTACAGTACTTAGGATCCAAAGTCTTGTTTGCTTCCTCCTAATTTGTAATCGGTGGTAGCTTGATTTTGTCGTTGGCGAGGAGGTACTTGAAGATGGCTGGAACTTCATCATCTTTGAAAGAATACTCCTCTTGAAACTTCGGATTAAGAGTCCCCTGTTGCCTCCAAGGTGGCTGTTGATGAATATCCTCAGCAGTTGTAGGTACTTTAGTCGTCAGTTAGCCTCTCTCAAGCTCCTTTCTTTTGAGGAAGCGCTCGACCTGTTCTCCACGTAGTTTTAATTCCTTCCATATGGTTGAGAGGACAACCCCCATGACTTCGAGGACATCGATGGAGAGATTGTTATGGCAAGTCTGCAAGATGAACTCTTCTGTGACATGATCCTTACAATTCATTGCCTTATTGCGGAAGTGTTTGACAAAACTGTCAACCGACTCACCATCCTTCTGCTTCTCATCCAGAAAAAGCTTCAATTGACACTTCGGTGTCATCGTCGAAGAAGTTGTTGAGGAATGAGCTTTCCATATCGTCCTAACAATTGATCCTCCCCGGCTTGAGACGTCAATACCAATCGAAAGCCGCCCCGCGAAGGGTGCCTACGAATGACTGAATCATCAGGGGTTCATTCCCAGAGATCACTCCCAAGTAGGACTTAAAATAAATCAAGTGTTGAGTGGGTGAGCCTCTCCCGTCGAATGGTGTGAAGTTAATTAGGGTGAACTTTACCGGGGACGGGATTGAATCCCACTCTCTTGGATATGGGCACAGAATGCCTGTTCTCCTTAATTTTTGAGTGGATATTAAGGCATTAACCTTATTCTCCAGTTCTTTCATCATTTCGTCGTCGTCGTCTACATCTTCATTTGAAGGAGTTGAGGAGAATGAGTTAGACTACCCCTAGCATTTTTATTTTTAGGGGATGCATTTGAACCACCCCCAGTGTTATTAAGTGGTGCGATTGGACCACTCATAGTATTTTTGGGGGGTACATCAGCCATGATAACTTCGTCCACTTTTGGATCATTATAAACTGTGATGTTCTGTGTGTGATGGCTGGATTCAACTTTGCTGGTTTGATAAAGCTTAAAGCTGCTGGTCATGTAACTCCCTCACCCGTTACATGTTCAGCTCCATTTGCATGTTCATTTTAGCTCTAAACTCTTCTCGTTGTCGAGCTAAAGCCTCTTGAAGCATTTGAGCCAATAGATCTGGAGTGATCATGAACGACTCCCTTGCTTCCCCCATGTTGGACATTGTGTCGTTAGAGTCAATTGCAGAACACGTATCTAAGGGCTCGTTATCTGAAGCAATTGTGGAGCAAGTGTCTGACAGCTCGTTATCTAAAGACAATCCTTTGTGCATCCTCGGATAATCCATATGTCCGATGGCTTCTAACTGGAGCCGAGACATTCGTTGGGCAATTCCTAGACTGACTTTTCCCCCCGGGCTAAAGTCAGGATTAGGATCATTCGAGCACCGTGTTGATTTTCCTTTGTCAACCATGTTGATGGTGACTTCAGGGAATTCATCATCCTGAATGGTGGATTTTCTCTCGTAGAAGTATTTTGGCTTGGGCTTCAACGCTTCAGTTGGAAGCTTCTCGAATATCGAGACCCTTTGTGAAATAGTCCTGGAACAGCTACATTTTGATAACACCACCCTGATAAGCCTCTCACATGGATAGTGAGAGTTAGTTTCTCAGACATCCTCCTTTTGGGATTTGTTCACACCCCTAGCCTGATGGTGCAGCTCATTGGAGCAATCCATCGCTTGTTGGTGTGATGCCCTAAGTACAACGTTATCTTTTGAAGGACATGTCTTCTTTTGGGGATTAAGAACCTTGTTAACATACTTGGGATGATTTGTTGTCACCTTTGAATGATCCAAGGTTGCATCAGGAGTCACACATTTAGAACCACCCCCTTGCGAGCGTGAGGTCTTTACGAGCTCCTTAGCTTCAACACGAACCCCCAGACGATCGATGCCAGGAGTCTTCTTGTGCATGATGCATGAACATGTACAACGAGGTGCCCCGGTTTTTTAGAGGTGGTGGGACACCTTTGAGTGGCCTTTGGCTTGACGGGAGTGTTTATACGACCCCCAGCCTGAGGAATTACTCGGGTTTTATTCATCGGAGCTTTGTCTCGATTTTTGTGTAGAGGATCCAGGCGATCCTTCATCACCCAGACTTGTTTGGATTTCTTTGGATAGATCCACGATGCCGTAGGGCTTCGGCAGAGGTGTGGGAGCAAGAGGAGCAGGATCAGAGGCTTTCTAAGTTGATTTCGGTACTGTTTCGTCCTTCGGCACCCAGACTTGTTTGGATTTCGTTGGTTTTTTTGCCACCTCTTCCTTCTGCATACCTTGAGCTTTTCGCACAAAGGCACGCCCGCATGTGGCACATGTACATCCCTTTTGGATGCGCTCCTTCAAGGTTGAACGAGTTCTTTTGATAAGAACCCATTCTCCCGTCGATGGTTTGGAGGAAGTAACAGCAGCTTACCGTTGAGGCGGCTGGATTACATAACGCTTCCTAGATTCCAAGTCTGCATAGTAGCAAACTCCATCTACTTGTTCTAACGCCTTGGCAATTTGATGAGTTTGGCATTGGCGTCGCCCCTGATGAGCCCTCTTCGTCAGAGTTGGCGTATCTTGATTGAACAACTCATTGACTGGAGAGGAGTTGTGGCAAGCGGGGTCATTTGAAGCCTTCATCGGCGAATACGCCTCCTTTAAAGATGGGATCTTTTCGCACTTGTTGGGAGAGGAGGATTTTGATGAAGACGAGGAGAAATATTCCTCAAAACACTGCTGGATTTTCACCTTTTAGCGACGGAAAATTCCGTCGCTAAAGGCCTAAATTCCGTCGCTAAAACTTTTAGCGACAGAAAAAATGGAATTCCGTTGCTAAAATTTTGATGCTACATTTATGGTCCCTAATTGAGTCTTTAGCGACGGAATTTTCGTCGCTAAAGTTTAGTGACGGGGTATTAGCGACGACAAATTCGTCGTCATTTATTTTTTTAAAAAAATTAAAAAAAAACATTAGCGACGGAAATTCCGTCGCTAAAAATTATAATAGCAACGGAATTTCCGTCGCTAATGTTTTTCAAATTATTTTATTTTTTTCCCATGCATGTTTTCCGTTGCTAAATAAATATTTAGTGATGGAAAATCCGTTGCTAATGTTTTTTTTATTTTATTTTATTTTTTTCTATGCACGTTTTCCATTGCTAAATATATATTTAGCGACAAAAAATCCGTTGCTAAATATTTATTTAGCGACGAAAAATCCGTCGCTAAAAATAACCATTAATTTTGTTTAAAAAATATTTTAAAAATTATTGAAAAAACCCTGTACAATATCGATACTAATTTTAAAAAACCTATTCAATCAGCAGTATAATATTCAATCTCACGCATATATCACACATTTATTTCAATAAAAACAAATAAAAGTTTCCCGATAGGTACATAATAAATATTGTTTATACAACATAAGAAATTGTTTTCAAAGTTAAATTAATTACAATCAATCCTCCTGGTCATCATCATCATCCTCATCCTCAACACCAGCTGCATTATGATTACCCCCGGCTGCATCTTGTGAAGAAGTCCCGGCCTGCAAATATAAATCAAATATTAACAAGGGTATGTAACCGTTAATAAGAGTGCAAATATAAATATAATTCCCCCAACACCACAACACAACACAATACAACATAACACCAAAACACCATAACACAACAACACAACACCACAATACCACAACACAATAACATTCAATACTACACAACACAACACAGCATAACACAACACTACACACCACAACACAACACAACACAACACCACAACTAACCAACCCCACCCACCAACCAACCACACTCCCCCTCCCCCCACCCCTCCCCTTCAACCACCACCACAACCAAATCCCCACTCCCCCTCCTCAACCACGACCAAAGCCCCCACCCACCCACCCACCAACCAATCACACTCCACACACCCCTCCCCCTCCATCACCACCATCAACACCCAATCCCACTCCTCCCCCTCCCCCACCACGATCAAACCCCCCCACAAACCAATCACATAACGACCACCACAACACAACACCATAACCAACCAACCAACCCACCAGCCAATACCACCACCACTACGCACGCACGCACCATCAACACCACAATCACATAAAAACATTCTCAGTATATATTTTGGGCTTTGTGTTAGGGTTAGAGTTAAGGTTTGTGTGTAACAGTTTTTATCAGTGTGTATCGGTGTGTATGATATCATCTAGTCACGAAGAAAATTCATAACTAAGTAAGAATTATATATTTAATTTATTTAATTTAAAAAAAGTAAAGTATATATATATTACCTTATCCGACATAAACCGTCTCCTATATTCCTCTTGAGCCTCTTGAGGCAGAGTCGACATGAATTGTGTGAACTCCAATACTCTCTGCTCCTGACGCCTTCGTTCTTCCTCCGCAATCCACTGATATGTTGTTTACTGCGACTACCAATCTTCAATCGCTTTCAACCGCTGCTCCATTGAGTCTTGATATGAACTGCTTCCTGGTGTTCCTGGTGGTGCTGCAGACTCGTAGGTTCTACTAGACTCGTGCAGCCTCTGCTCAGATTTTCTCCACTGATATCTGTTCTTCCTACTCGGTCCAATGACCATCTTGATGATGGAGTCCTCCTCCTCTCTACTTAGCCGGGCAGGAGTATTAGAACTGACCTGAGACTGAGACATTTGCTCCTGTACCTTGGCATGTAATTTCTCCTGCGATATATCAAAACAACTCGGGCAAGTCGACTTACTAATGATGCATTGTTATGAAATTGAATATATAAATGAACTGCTACTTATAGCCAGATCCTTATTCTTTGCTTTCTTCTCTTCATCGGCATAATTCGGGCTCCAGGAAGTCAGAATATGATCTGTAAAATGTCCGAGATCTCCCCTTCCCTATTTTATTTACATATATCATTAACCCATAACACATAAATTATACTCAACTTAAAAGCTAATATATT
>BQKN01064381.1:31168-51259 GCA_022839385.1 Asparagus kiusianus | reverse complement strand
CTCACCATCACCCCCACCCTCACCCTCACCTAACCCTAACCCTCACCGTCACCTTCACCCTCTCCTAACCCTAACACTAACCCTAACCTTAAACCAAAAATTCACCCTCACCCCCACCCCCAACCCCACAACCACCCTCACCCTTACCGATCCCTAACCCTAACCCTAACCTAACCCAAATCCTAACCCTAACCCTCGCCTAACCTTAATCCTAACTCAAACCATTACCTAACCCTAACCCTAACCCTCACCCTCACCTTCACCCTCCCCTAACCCTAACCCTAAAATTAACCTCAACCTCAACCTCACCCTCACCCTTCACCCTCACCTTACCCTAACCCTAACGCTCACCCTCACCTTCACCCTCCCCTAACCCTAGCATTAACCCTAAACCTCACCCTCACCTAACCCTAACCCTCACCCTCACCCTCACCTAACCCTAACCCTTAACCTCAACCTCACCATCACCCCTACCCTCACCTAACCCTAACCCTAACCCTCACCCTCACCCTCACCTTAACCCTCCACTAAATCTAACCATAACCATAACCCTCAAACTCACCCTCACCCCCACCCCTCACCCCCACCTAACCCTAACGCTAACCCTCACCTAACCCTAATCCTAACCCTAACCCTCGCCTAACCCTAATCCTAACCCAAACCCTAACCCTAATCCTCACTCTCACCATCACCCCCACCCTCACCTGACCCTAATCCTAACCCAAACCCTAACCCTAACCCTAATCCTAACCCAAACCCTAACCCTAACCCTAATCTTAACTCTAACCCTAACCCTCACCGAAACCTCACCTAACCCTAACCCTAACCATAACCCGTATCAAATTTAATTTTTTATATTATAATTTCATCAAGATGAACATTTTTTATTAGGTTTGGGTTTTTTGCATAATTTTTTTTGTTTTGCCAAAATTAAACTCATTTTGTAAAAATTAAAGTATAATTGCAAAAATTAAGAAATCTCTCTTTCTCTCCCCCCTCCTCAATCTCTCCTTCTCTCTCCCTCTCCTCAATCTCTCCTTCTCTCTCCCTCTCTCTCGTCGGTTGACGCCGGCGGTCGTTGGTCGGCTGGCCGCCGGTGTCGGCCGACGAGAGAGAGGGAGAGAGAAGGAGAGATTGGGGGGAGAGAAAGAGAGATTGAGGGGAAGAGAGATAGTGATTGAGGGGGGTGGGTACCTTGAGAGAGAGGGGCGGCGACGGAGGAGGAACGGCGGCGGCTCAGAGGAACGGCGCGGGAAGGGGGGTGAGAAAGAGATCCAAGGGGGGGAATGAGAAGAGGGGGGAATTAAGACGGGGGGATGATGGGTTTGTCGGATCGGGTGCGGGCTGCCCACAAAATTTGAGCGCCCGCGCCCAAAAAATTTCGCCTAGGCCTTTTTTAGTGACGGAAAATCTGTCGCTAAAAAAGGCTTTAGCGACGGAAATTTTCCGTCGCTAAAAATCTATCATTAAATTTTTTGCGACGGAAAATTCCCGTCGCTAAAATTATATTTTTCGTCGGCAAATTTTTTTTACCTACGGAAAAATAGCGACGGAAATTTCCGTCGCTATATGTCATGTTATAGCGACGGAAATTTCCGTAGCTAGTTTTCCGAAGGTAAAACTCTATTTTCTAGTAGTAAAACTTGGCTTTGTCGAACTCATACTCGACCTTTGAATCAAACGAGATCTTGATCTTCGGTTGTGGCACGACAACCTTGACGACGAAGCTGTTGGCTCCCACTGTGGTCGCCAACATGTTTGGTTCAAAATTTGGCTTTTCTATTGTCATAGAATCTGTTACAATCATTTATCAATTACAAGTCCAAAAAATAAAAAAGTTGATCTTTTTATAAGATCTTCTTACACAATAAAAAATATAAGATTACAACTTTATCAAACAACACACAGATCCTATTTATTAGTCTCTGTTTGTGTGGGATCTTCGCCTGTGTCGGGGACGCGTTAGTCCGTGGACCATCACGGATCAGATCCGGTCGACAGATTGATGATCAAAGCTCTTACTTCATCAATGAAGTAATCGCTGAAGTAAATGATCTCGACCAAGTGAGATCACTACTCTTCTCAAGATCAAGTCCAAGCCTGATCTCAAGGAATGAGGGGACGTGTCTCAGATCCTTCAAAATCCACTCTTTATGCGCAGGAATTCACCAAGATCTTACTAGCCTCTCTCAAATTCGTGGCTCCCTTCAGATCTGCTTTTATGAGGGTGCTAAGAGTGTATTTATAGGCTTTAAATGCCATGTTTGTGGATAGGAATGTCGTATTTGTGGATAGGGTCGAAGAACAACCGTTATTATCCGTTTAGGTGGGTTTTTGGTTGTATGACAGCTTCCACACGTTTAAGGTATGGATGACCTCAAAGATTTCTAGAAGCCAATCTTATCAGAAAACACGTCGAGAGCTGACCTGGGCGCGAGTCACTTTGACTGTCTCGCACATGTTCCGAGATAGCTTGGACCGTATCGGGTATTTTGGTCGTAACTCTCTCGTCCGACCTCAGAATAAGATGATTCAAGATGAATTGAAAATCTGACAAAGAGACCTACAACTCTTATCTTTTGATCTTCTTCAGATTCGAAGCGAGTCATGGTCAAAATATCCATTCTTCTCTGTGACACACTTTGTGTCTCGCTGGTGTAAAATGGCTTGAATGGTCTCGGGTATTTTGCCTCTAACTCCCTCGTCCGACCTCAGAATGAAGTGATCCAAGGTGCATTAGAAAGCTTGAGAAGATCTCTACAACCTCCCATAAGAGAGACACCTATGGGATGAGTAAAACATGAGTGGTTCTTACTCCTTTGTGGGTGAAACGTAACCCCCGATCGAGTCGCTTCTTCGTTATTATACCATCCCGTTGATTTGTATGCTTTATCAACTCGCTTTGTGTATTTATTAGCTTCTCTATGACATTAGATAATCCTCCTTGATTCAAATAATTACGTTCATCGTATTCTTTTCATCTTGAGCTGCGTGCGGGACCCATAGGTAATTTTTTACGCCTACAATGCAGAATTTAACTACAAGTCGTGATCGTTATTTTAGAAAAATATTTATAGTTGTGCAGCATTATGAATACATTAAAGCCACAGTTTATTGATAGCACTTCTGTCGTAAATCATATTTCAGAAAGAATTCCTAATGATAATCCAAGTGGTAGCATTATAGTACGATCCGATGATATTGTTAACAATACAGTAATGATTCCTGGTTGGTGGCACAATGTATTAACTAAAGAGGGTCAAGAATTTAAAAGTGCTATGGAATTAAGAATGACGTTGACATACTATTCTATAGCCAAAATGTTTGATTATGAATTTAAAAAGAACGAACCAAAATATATCTGTGTATATTGCTGATATAAGAAACTTACGAGTGCCCGTGGATGTTGTTTGCTTCACCTGTTAAGAATGAAAAGAGACTTTTGATCAAGAAGTTTGTTAATGAGCACACTTGTGGATAGCACGGGCACAATGCAGGTCGTTCAAGGGCATCCCATAAATTCATTGTAACACAGTTGCAACCACTCTTGAAAGTCCATCCAGAAATCTGCCCCGTTGATGTGCAAAAGGAGTTACTCACAAACTACGACCTTAGAATTGATTATAGTAAGATTTGGTGGGGGAAAGAGAGAACACAGGAGAAGCTATACGAGGATATATATGAGTCGTATGATCAACTACGATGGTAAATTTTTTGCTTTATTGTTACAATGCTTATTAACTTACACTGATAACATGTTAAGTCTATTTCTGATCATGTTTAGCTACAACTATAACATGCTAACTTTCAAAATTTGTTTGGTGAAACACGAACTTAACATGTTCCTTGTTTAGTTTCACTAATAACATGTTAACTTTCATTGATAACATTGATAACATGTTCCCTGTTAAGTTTTTTTTATAACATTGATAACATATTAACTTTCTTTGTTTGCTTGTTAAGTTACACTAATAACATTTTACCTTTCTTTGTTTACTTGTTAAGTTACACTAATAACATTTTACCTTTCTTTGTTAGATTGTTAAGTTGCAATGATAACATGTTAACTTTCGCTTGTTAAGTTACACTTATAACATGTTAACTTTCTTCGTTGGCTTGTTAAGTTACACTAATAACATGTTACCTTTCTTTTTTAGGTTATTAAGTTGCAATGATAACATGTTAACTTTCTTTGTTCGCTTGTTAAGTTACATTGATTATATGTTAACTTTTGCCGCTAGATTGTTAAGTTACACTGGTAACATGTTAACTTTCTTTATTCGCTTGTTAAGTTACACCTATAACATGTTAACTTTGGATTGTTGCTTGTTACTTTTCTAGGTATGAGCGCATGGTTAAAGAGACAAATCCTGGCAGCTTTATACACGTTGAACAGAATGAGGGAAGGTTTTCAAGACTCTTTGTTTGTTACACTGCATGCATCAATGGTTTTTTAAGTGGATGCAGACCCCTTCTATTTTTGGACGGTTCATTTTTGAAGGATCGATATAAAGGTATACTCCTTTCTGCCATAGCATACGATGAGGACCAATGGATATTTCCCTTAGCGTATTGCATATCTGATTAGGAGAATTTGATGAATTGGAAGTGATACCTCCAAGGTCTATGGTCCATACTTTATGAGAGGGATGACCCTTACAATCATCCCCACCAATTGGTTATAATTTCTGATGCGGACAAAAAAAATTAAAGAATCGATAAAAAAATATTTTCCTAAAGCTCTACACTCGAGGTGTGCTCTATATCTCGTTGAAAATTTCAGGTTAAAGCTTAAGGACTTGGGCATGAATGGAAGGACACTCATGTTTTGGGTAACTTTCTCCAAGATGCTTGTTATAAATACACAATAGTAGAATGGAATGATTACATGAAAGAGATATATGACATTGATCTAAGGGCATACAACATTGTTGTGAACTACTCTCCTGGTCAGTGGGCAAATGCATTCTTTCCGGGAATAAGGTAACGTTATACATCTGTTCTATATCTACGTTCATGTATGAACTTATTATGTGTAGCATGTTAACCTTAACTGGTAAATTGATAACAAAAGGTCAGTAAGCTGTTAACTATATTCGATTATTTGTTAACTGTTATATTCAACCTGTTAACTATATTCAATTTTTTGTTTGGCTAAGGCTTCTTGAAGAAGTTGAGTCATCTGCTTAGTAGTGATCATGAACGTCTCTCGAGATTGCCCCGTACTAGACACGGTGTTGTCAGAGCCAATTGTGGAGCATGTTTCTAACATTTCATCATCCAAAGATCATTCTCTACTCGGTCTAAGTCTGATAGTCCCGGACCGTAGCCAAGTGAGACGTTGAGATGCTCCAACAAAAGGATCGGGATTGGGACACCGAGTTGACTTCCCTTTATCGACCATATTAATGGTGACTTCCGAAAGTTCGCCACTCTGACCGGCTGATTTTCTTTTACGGAAGTGCCTTGGTTTAGGTTTGGACGCTTTAGTATAGATTCTTTTGAATACCAAGACCCTCCGTGGAGCTGTCTTGGGGCAGCTACATCCTAATAATACTACCCTGAGTTCTCAGATCTGAAGACCAACGAACCTTCTCGAGGGAAGTGGTCTACCTACGCTTGTAAGGAGAGGAAGATCTAGAGGAGGAGGAGGAGATGTACTCCTTGAACTTCTGCTGTTTAAACTCATATTCGACCTCTTTATCCACAGGGATCTTGATCAGCGGCTACGAAACGACAGCCTCGACAGCGAGGTTGTTGGCTTCTACTGTGATCGTCAGCGTGTTCGGGTTTAAAATCATTTTCTTCATTATAGGACTCATTATAACTTTAGTCATTACAATGATTCAAAAGGAAGGACTTTTTATAAGCCTCCTTACACAATGTAAATAAAAAGATTATAATTTTCTTGGGAACACACGCAGATAGATCGTTTATCGGTCTTCTACTTGCATTGGATCTTTGCCGATACCGGGATATATTCATAAACCACCAACTGATCAGATCTAAATAAAGATTCCGTTGCCTCGCAAAGGAGATAAGGAATTGAAGTGACTATCTTGGCAACAACGAGACAATCACGCTTCTCGAGAATCGTAGCTAGGTACGATCTCAAGGAAAATAGATGAACGGGATGTAGGTTTCTCGAACTCTTCTCCTCCTTGTGCTGAAGAACTCACCAAGATCCCTTCATCCTCTTTGAAATTTGTACTCCTCACTCTTCAATTCGACAGTGCTTCACCGAGACTCGAGAATTTTGGATCTCTGCAAATGAAGGCCCTAGGGCTATATTTATAGGCTTCAGAAGCTTAGTTTTCAAATAAGAATGATCAATTTGATCTCATCCTTAATTGTAACCACTCAACCACGTTCCAGGATAACTTTAGATCAGTTTGAGAGGCTTTTGGATCAGATTAAATCAAAATCTGGGCGAAATCAATGTTGTTTTAGCCCCAAGATAGACTTTGTGTCTCGGCCTTGGCCGTGACACAAAGTGTGTCTCATCCTTAGCCGAGACACAAAGTGTTTCTCGGCCTTGGCTGAGACACATTTTGTGTCTCGGCTTTGGCCGAGACACAATACATGTCTCGGTTGTGTGCCTTGATCTTCTTTTTCCCGTAATTCCCCGGTCCGACCTCAGAATGATGTGATTCAAAGTGCGTTAGAAAGTCATAGAAGATACCTACAATGTACCATGAGTGAATCATATGTGGAGTGAACAAGACACGAGTGGTGCTTCATCTTTCGTGAGTAAAACTTAACTATCGATCGGATCGTCTCTTCGTTATTTTGCCGTCCTGTTGATTCGTATGCTTAGTTGACTTGATTCATGCACTTACCGATGTTAAATAATCCTCTTTGAATCGGATAATGATGTTTATCATCTTCTCTCTGTTTTGAGCTACGTGTAGAAACTTAAAGGCAATTTTTGATGCCTATAATTGTTGTCCAGGGAATACTTGAATATAGCCGGTACTTCATCTTCTTTGAAGGAGTGCTCCTTTGGGAATCTTGGTTCTGAAGTTCTTTGCTGTCTTTGAGGTTGTTGTGCTTGATGCTTCTATTGAAATGACGACTGTTATGGCAATTGTTATTATGGTTATCGCTGTGATGTTTGATTTACATCCACTGTAGTCACCGACGCCTTCCCTCTACCACGAGGAATAAAATTCTGCTTTGAAGATTCACTACAGGTTGGCCTCTCTTAAACTTCTTCCTTTTAAGGAAACGTTCGGCTTGTTCTTCACGCACTTTCAATTCTTTCCACGTTTTGGATGGTAGCACTCCCATGGCTTCCAGCACATCCAAAGAAAGATTGTTATAGCAAGTTTGAAGTATGAACTCCTCTGTAACCGGATCTCGGTAGTTCATTTCTTTGTTTCAGAAGCGCTTAACAAATTTGTCGACTGACTCTCCGTTCTTCTGCTTCTTATCCAGAAGAGTTCTGATTGACACTTCAGTGTTACATCGAAGAAGTTACTAAGAAACAAGCTTTCCATATCATCCTAACTATTGATACTTTCTGACTTGAGACGTTGGTACCAATTGAAGGCGGCCCGCGAAGGGTGCCTACGAATGACCGGACCATCAGAGGTTTATTTTTAGATATCATACCCAAGTGAGATTTGAAGTAGATCAAGTTTTGGGTTGGCGAGCCTCTCCCATCAAATAACGTAAAGTTAATTAGATTAAACTTCACCGGGTACAGAATTGACTCTCATTCTCTCGGATACGGGCATGGAATGCCGATCTTCTTTACTTCTTGAGCGGACATTAAGGCGTTGACCATACTCTCCAGCTCTCTCATCATCTTGTCCTCGCCTATGTTTGGGTCGGAAATCATTTTCATTGCGAAATCCATTTACAAATTGTTTATCGATTACAACAAATTTAAAGTAGTGAGCCTTTTTATAGGACTTCTCGCTACACAATAAATAAATAGATGATCTCCTAGAAACACACACAAGATCATTTATCGATCGCTGTTTACGTAGGATCTTTACTTATGCCAGGGGCTCGTTGATCTATGGACCACCAAATAATTAGATCCGATTGATCGTGAAGAAGGCTTATCATTCTTGTTCCCTTAGAAACAAGAATGTAACTAAATATCTTAACGATACGAGATAAATACTCTTCTCAAGATCAAAATAACAGTATGATCTTAAGGGAATAGGAAAAGCTATTGATCTCTCGAACTCTCCTTCTTGATGCTGAAGAACTTGCCAAGAACTCATCTTTAGATCTAAAATTCGTGGGTCACCTCTCACAAGGTCAGCGATTTGCCTCAAAGCTCCCAATTCCTAATTACCCGTGTATAAGGGCCCTAGGGGTGTATTTATAGGCTTTGGATGCCCTGTTTTTAGATAAGAATTCATAATTTAGCCTTATCTTCAGTTAATAATAGTTTTTCCACGTTTAAAGATAGCCTCAAGGCAGTTAAGGAGGCTCCGGAACCGTCAAAACTGATCGAAAACTATCAAAAACGTGTCCCGGGAGGCTGATTTGTACGAAACAATCATGTCTGTTTCGCACATGTGTGAAACACTTTGATGTGTTTTGCACATGTACAAAACACTTTGGAGTGTTTAGCACATATGAAACACTTTGGTGTGTTTCATACATGTACAAAGCACACTTGTGTGTTTCGCATGTGTGAAGCACTGTGTGTTTCACATGTGCGAAACAATTTGTACTGCCTTTGGTATTTTGTCTTTAATTATTCCATCCGACCTAGGAATGAGGTGATTCGAGTTGTGTTGAAAAGCTGGTGAAGAGATCTATGACTTTTATCTTTTGAGATTTTTCGTATTTGAATTACATTATGGTCAAAATTTCAGCTCTTCATACTTGTGTATCCATTTTCTTCCCGAACCATGCATTCTAAATCTCGTTGTTGCTTATCTGCTTTGTGCTTTCCTTTACTTCCCCTTTGGCATCAGATAATCATCTTTGATTCGGACATTGATGTTCATCACATTCTCTTCATCTCGAGCTGTGTGCGGGAACATATAGGTAATTTTTGACACCTAAATATGCCCCCTCCAAAGTATTCCAGTTTTATTTTTTATAGAAAAGTCTGGAATACTTTGGATATGATATGCCCAGCCTTCAATTCATTGACTTCTTTAGCTTTCAGTCTATTCAATATTTTGTTGAATAGTCTGAAATTCTTTCGGTGATGCGTTTATCATCTGACCGTTGTCAAAATCTTGAACTGAAACTGGTGTGTTGATATTTAAATTAACTCATGTCGTTGAATCGACGTTGAACTGGTTCATTTTCATTTGGAGTTTTTATTTGAATCATGATTGAACTCCCTGGAATTATTCTTTCACCTGGAATTTTTCCCAAACCTTATTTTGACTAAATTATCGACACATTGACCGACGTTAACCTTCATTACAGCATGTTTACCTTCATTGCAATGCATTGACTAGCGTGAATATAGTTTGTACTCATACTTTAACTGGAATCTACACAGTTTAAGCTCTTAATATGTTGGAGCGTGGAGAATCAGTTTATACTCGTATACTCTTTAGAGTTTTCGGGAATTAGTTTAACCTCGTGTACCCATTGGAGGTTCAAAGAGATGCAGTTTATACTCATATACTCATCAGAGTGTAGAAAGAGCAAGCTGAGAATACATTGGAGGCTAGGTTGAGCTTTTTGTGTGAGATTTAATTATAGGACCAGTTGTAGATGTTGATACGGCTACTATCTCTGAAGCTGCCTCAGGTGCTCGAGTCACAAGACCAACTGATGAAGCTGGTGCGTTAATGACTATTAAAGCTGATTGAAGATAAAGCTTGTACAATCTTTATGAAGAGAAGCTCTCTGAGTTAGAAGAGTGAATATGTCATCGCAAGCTGTTCATTATAGGATTTTTGGCAATCCCTCAGCCATCAACGGATTTGATGAGCCTTTACTAACTACTGTTTGAGTCGGGCTAGCATGTAGATTACCTAAGTCAGTTTTACATGTAACGTTATGCTAAAAGAATGAACTTTTTTAGAATTGGTACTATGATATTGAATATATAGACTATGTCATTTTTTAGGGGAAAGATTAACCAGCAACGCGTGTTACGCGTAGGCTTATATCTAATTAGGGATAGATAAAGTCTCCCATGTGTGTAAGGCATGGATTCTGGCGTTATTAATAACAACCTGCCACGATGTCGAATATGTGGGCTTTGCTATTTTCACGGAAATGCGCTACCCGACAGTATGTGTTAAATCCAGACTTATATCTAATTAGGGATTGAGATATTGTCCGCCATACATGTAAGACATGAATTTTAGTTAGATTATGTCTTCTCTTGGGGCAAAAACAAACCCAGTGCTAGAGAGGAAGAATTTTATATTCTATCTCCATGTCTTCTCTTTGGGCCAAAAACGAACCCGATGCTAGAGAAGAAGAATTTTATATTCTATCTCCTACTGTAAAAAACTCAAAGTAGGATCTCCACTTCGAGAATCCTGAAGGTGAAACTCACAGTGGGATCTCCGCTCTGAGAATCGAAAAGATCCAGATAACCCTAACTTTTATAGGATTAGTTACCCAATCTGAAGATGAATTTCTCGTTTATCGAGATGAAATTCCAACTTCGGCCCTAACTATTTAAAGGTTTGACCAAGCGAGAATTTTAAAATGACCCTAACTGTAAGAACGCTTGATCGCCTGATGTTGGTGGAAGACTCTTGTTTATTGAAAAAAATTCTGGTTTTGATCCTAACTGTTTAAAGGTTTGACCAAATGGGAGTTGAGACGACCCTAACTATTTAAAGGTTTGATCGTTTAATTTGAAAGAGGACCTCTCGTTCATGAAAGGAAAATAGATAGGATTTTGGCTTTGGCCCTAACTGTTTAAAGGTTTGACCCAATGAGAGTTTGAGATGACCATAACTGTTTAAAGGTATGATCGTTCAATTTGGAAGTGGACCTCTCGTTCATGGAAAGAATCAAGAGGGGATCGTGGCTTTAGCCCTAACTATTTAAATATTTGACCAAGTGGAAGTTTAAGACGATCCTAATTGTTTAAAGGTTTGATCATTCTATTTGAGTGGACCTCTCGTTCATGAAAGGAATCGAGAGGGGTTTTTGGCTTTGGTCCTAACTATTTAAAGGTTTGACCAAATGGGAGTTTGAGATGACCCTAACTATTTAAAGGTTTGATCGTTTAATTTAAAAGTGGACCTCTCGTTCATGGAAGAAATTGAGAGGGGATTTTGATTTTGGCCCTAACTATTTAAATGTTTGACCAAATAGGGGTTTGAGATAATCCTAACTGTTTAAAGGTTTAATCTTTCAATTTGAGTGGACCACTCGTTCATGGATTTTTTACTTTGGCCCTAATTGTTAAAGGTTTGACCAAATAGGGGTTTGAGATGATCCTAACTATTTAAAGGTTTGATCGTTCAATTTGAGTGGACCTCTCGTTTATGTAAGGAATCAATAGGGCATTTTGGCTTTGGCCCTAACTGTTTAAAGGTTTGACCAAATAATAGTGGGAGTGAAGGTACAAATAATTATGGGAGTGTTGACTTGTACAAATCACTTAGTGGGGGTTTTTGGTGTCAAGGAAGGGGGTCCGATAATCGCCACGGATTAACAAATTGAAATTTTGAGTGTCGTGTCAGGATCTCAACAGTGGGAGTGTTAAAGGCTTGGACACAATGGGAGTTTGAATGGTTTTAATCATAAAGAATTTTGATGGACCCACTGTTAATTGATTTGATTAGTGAGGGCTTTTATGTTGAAGGACTATGAATCATCAAGTACTCCATAATTACACCCTGAGAGTTTCGTGAGGAAAGATTGACCATATATAGTCGTTGAATCTCATCTCAACGAAAGAGTGTCCCAAAAGTTATAGTGAGAGGGTTTTAATCATCTTGAAAATGATTAAATAGCCACAGTGGGAGGTTCTTAGTCATGATTAAGAATGAATTATTCCGATGATTGGTTTTCACCTTGAATAATCAATCAGTTTTGGGTTATCCTTAAGAATACAATGTGTAGTATTCTTCAGGAACTCCCCATTGGAATACATTAAGGTATTCCATCCCCGACCCTTTGGCAAACCTGAATCCAATTGTATTCGACCATATTGTTGGGTTATCCTTAAGAATATTAAGTGTAATATTCTCCAGGAACTTCCCGTTATTAGAAATAAGGGAAGCAGTTTAACCTCGTATACCCATTGGAGGAAGTCGGGTTATCCTTAAGAATATTATGTGTAATATTCTCTAGGAACTTGCCATCAAAGGTAGAGAACAGTTCAGCCTCGTATACCAGTTGGAGGTCATGGAGAAGAAGTTTATACTCGTATACCCTTTGGAGTTTTGGCAAAATAGTTTATACTCGTATACTCTTTGGAGTAGTGGAGAAGCAGTTTATACTCGTATACTCTTCGGAGTAGTGGAGAAGCAGTTTATACTCGTATACTCTTCGGAGTAGTGGAGAAGCAGTTTAATACTTGTCAGAGTCTTCGCCGTTCTTATTTGGCTTGTTTCGTCGTTACGATGCCGACGTCAATCAAGGCTTGGATTCTGTTTTTGAGAATGAAGCAAGCCTTGACGGGATGGTGGACCCTACTGTGATATGCACAGTACTTTGGATCCGAATTCTTGTTAGCTTTCTCCTGATTTTTAATGGGTGGCAGCTCGATTTTGTTGTTGTTTAGGAGGTACTTGAAAATAGCTGGAACCTCATCGTCATTGAAGGAGTACCATTGCGTTTGAGATGACTGTTGTGGCGACCGCTACCGTGATTGTTGCTGTAATGTTTGATTAACATCAACAGCAGTTGCAGGCACTATCAGTTGGCCTCTCTCAGCCTTCTTTCTTCTGAGGAAGCATTTAGCCTGTTCACCGTGTAGTTTTAACTCCTTCTAGGTTTTGGATGGCATGACCCCCAGGGCTTCTAGGACATCAATGGAGAGATTATTATGGTATGTTTACAAGATGAACTCCTCTATAACAGGATCCCTACAATTTGTTACCTTATTTCGGAAGTGTTTAACAAAGCTGTCAACTGACTCCCCGTCCTTCTGCTTCTCGTCCAGCAAACTTTCGATTGAAACTTCGGTGCCATCATCGAAGAAGTTACTGAGGAACAGATTTTCCATGTCATCCCAGTAGTTAATACTCCTTGGTTTGAGACATCGATACCAATTAAAGGCAGCTCCACGAAGGGTGCCCACGAATGACCAAATCATCAAGGGTTCATTTCCGGAGATCATACCCAAATAGGATTTGAGGTAGACCAAGTGTTGGGTTGGCGCCCTCTCCCGTCAAACGACGTGAAGTTAATTAAATTGAACTTCAATGGGTACAAAATTGACTCCCACACCCTTGAGCATGGATACGGCATGCCAGTCTTCTTTACTTCTTGAGCGGACATCAAGGTATTTACCTTATTCTCCAGCTCTTTCATCATCTTGTCGTCGCCTTCATCTCTCTTCGAGCGATGTTGAGGAGAAGCAATTACGCCACACCTAGTTTCATTGAGGGGAGCAATTGAACTACCCCCCAGTATTATTGAGGGGTGCATCAGTCTTGATGACTTCGTCCACTTCTGGATCACTGCCGTTCGCCATATTCTGAGTGCGATGGCTAGATTCAGCCCACTGATTGGTCTCAGGTGGTTAAAGTCTTTGAGGTTGCAACTCTCTCATTTGTTGCATAACCAACTCCATCTCTGTTTTCATTTCAGCTCTAAACTCTTCTTTTTTACTTGGCTAGAGCATCTTGAAGTATTTGGGCCAATTGGTCTGGCGTGATAGTGAACACCTCTCTGTTTAGTCCCATGCTAGACATTGTTTTGTCTGAAGTGACCGTGGAGCTAGCGTCCGATACTTCATCATCTGAGGATATTCCTTTATACATCCTTTGATAACCCCTGCTTTTGATTGTTCTCTGTTGGAGCCGAGTTATACGTTGGGATATTCCAGGATAAGAATCGGGACTAGAGTTGGTTGAACGCCATTTTAACTTTCTTTTATCCATCATGTTGATGGTGACTTCTGGGAGTTTATCATCTTGAACGACTAATCTTTTCTTGCGAAAACACCTTAGCTTGGGCTTCGACGCTTCAATGGAAAGTCTTTCAAATACTGAGACCCTCTGCAGAGTGGTCTTGGGGCAGCTACACTCTGATAATACTGCCCTAATAAGTCTCTCGCACGAGCAATGAGAATTCATTTCCCGAATACTTCTCTTTCGAGATTTGTTCACACCCCAAGTCAGATAGTACAACTTATCGATATGATTATCGAAGCACCCTATCGTTGGTTGGTGTGACTTCCCAGGTATAACGTTGTTTTTTGAAAGGCATGTTTTCTTCTGGGGATGTGACTCCTTATTATTATTCTCAGGAGTCACACGTTTAGAACCACCCCCTTGTGAGCGTAGAGTCTTAACAGGCTCTTGGGCTTCAATACACACCCCAAGCGAGCGGTTACAGGGGTTTTCCCAGACGGGAATGGCTATGACTTGACGGGAGGACGCATACGACCCCCAGTATGAAGAGTCACTTAGGATTTATTCACCTGACCCAAGAGTTCCTTCATCGAAGCTTTAGCTCGATCTTGGTGTAGAGGACCAAGGCGAATTACCATCATAATTTTGAATTTTGATAGGTTAACGCTACCCTGAGGCTCCATCAAAGGTATGGCAGCAGACGAAGCAGGCACCAACGTCGACGAAGGAGAGGAAGCGGCTGTAGGGACACCTGTTAGCGCGAGACAGACTTCCCTATCTCGGCCAGGCGCGAGATAGGTTGGACTGCCTTGGCCTACGAGACAAACTTCTCTGTCTCGATTGAGAGAGACAGTTCCGACTGTCTTCCAAGTTGACTTCTGCGCCATCTTAGACTTTGGCACCCAAATTTTTTGGGGTTTTGGTGGTTTTTTGGCCACCTCTTCCTTCTGTAATTCTTGTGTTTTTTGCACAAGAATACGGGCATGCGCAAAAAGTGTGTGACGCTTCTAGATGCATTCCTCAAGAGTTGAATGAGTCCTTTTTACGCGGACCCATTCGTTGGTTGATGGTTTAGAGGAAACACCAATCTCCTACCGCTGAGACGGCTGCATGACTTGTCGCTTGCTTGACTCCACATCCGTGCGATGACGGAGTCCATCAACCTACTCTAAGGCTTTGACATATTGACGTGCAAGGTGTTGGCTTTGCCTCTGATGAGCCCTCTTCGTCAGAACTGGTGCACCTTCAGCGAACAACTCCTTGACTGAAGAGGAGTTGTTGGGAGCCACAGATCTGACTTCATTAGATGCCGGAGGGGTGTTGTGATAGGAACCTTCAACAATGATTGGGTGAGAGTCATCGCCCTAGGTCATCAGATCTGAAGACCATCGAACCTTCTTCAAAGAAGAGATCTTCCTACACTTGCGAGGGGAGGAGGATCTGGAGGAGGAGGATGAGACGTACTCCTTGAAATTTTATTGGTCGAACTTTTACTTGACCTCTGCATCAATCGGGATCTTGATCCCTAGTTGCGACACGTCAGCCTTGATAGAGAGGCTGTTGACTCCCACTATGGTTGCCAGCGTATTTTCATTAGAAATCATTTTCATTGCGGAATCCATTTATAAATCGTTTATCGATTACAACAGATTCAAAGGAGTGAGCCTTTTTATAAGACTTCTCGCTACACAAGAAATTAACAGTGATCTCCTAGAAACACATGTAGGATCGTTTATCGATCACTACTTGCATGGGATCTTTACCTATGCTAAAAACTCGTTGATCGGTAGACCACCAAATAATCAGATCCGGTTGATTGTGAAGAATGCATATCATTCCTGTTCCCTTATAGAAACAAGAATAGAAGTAAATATCTTAATGATACGAGATAAATACTCTTCTCAAGATCAAAATGACAATATGATCTTAAGGGAACAGGAAAAGCTACAGATCTCTCGAACTCTCCTTCTTGATACTGAAGAAATCACCAAGAACTCACCTTTAGATCTGAAATTCATGGGTCTCATCTCACAAGGTCAACAATTCACCTCAAAGCTCTCAATTCCTGATTACCCATGTATAAGAGCCCTAGGAGTGTATTTGTCTGCTTTGGATGCCCTGCTTTTGAATAAGAATTCTTGATTTAGTCTTATCTTCAGTTAATAACAGCTTTACCATATTTAAGGATAGCCTCAAGGCAAATGGGGAGGCTCCGAAACCGTCAAAGCTGATCGAAAACCATCGAAAATGCATCCCGAGAGGTTGATCTGTACAAAACAGTCCTGTTTGTTTCACACATGTGCGAAACACTTTAGTGTGTTTTGGACGTACGAAACACTTTGGTGTGTTTCGCACATGTGCGAAATAGTTTGTACTGCCTTCTGTATTTTGGCATTAATTCTTTCGTAGACCTCGGAATGAGGTGATTCAATTTGCATTTTAAAGCTAGCGAAGATACCTACGATTTTTGTCTTTTGATCTTTTCGGATTCGAATTGCATCATGGTCTAAATTTTAGTTCTTCATACTCGTGCATCCATTTTCTTCCCAAACTATGAATTCTAAATCTCGTTGTTGCTTTATCGCTTCATCGCTTTATGCATTCCTTCACTTCCCCTTTGGCATCGGATAATCCTCTTTGATTCGGATATTGACGTTCATCACCTTCTCTTTGTCTCAAGCTGTGTGTGGGAACCTATAGGCAATTTTTGATGCCAATGACCTATATCTTTCTTAGGGCGTTGTTGAGAAGAATTAATTGGACCACCCCCAGCGTTATTATTGTTGGGAGGGGGTTCAGCAAAAATGTGTTCATCTACATCTGCATCGCTATCTTCAGTGTTGGCATGAATCAACGTGGTATTGTGATGACTAGATTCAGCCTGTTAACTTAGTTCAGGTTGATGTTGTTGAGCCTGTAGTTCTCTCATTTGATGCATGGTCAACTCCATCTCCATCTTTATTTCAGCTCTAATTTCTTCTCTTTGCCTGGCTAGAGCTTCCTGAAGTATTTAAGCTAGTTGATCTGGAGTGACCTTGAATGCTTCTCAGACTTTCCCTATGTTAGACATCGCATCGTCGGAGGTGATTGTGGAGCAAGTATCCGAAAGTTCGTCATCTGAAGATAGTCCTTCGTGCATTTTCTGATAGTCCCTGTGTTTGGTGGCTCTCAATTGGATTCAAGAAATTTGCTGGGATATTCTTGAATTGACTTTTCCTCCTGGGCTTAAGTTGGGATCAGAATTCCTTATCTTGGATGGCAGGCCTTCTCTAACGGAAACGTCTTGGCTTGGGCTTTGACGTCTCGGTGGAAAGTCTTTGGAATACAGAGATTCTTTATGGAGTATTCCTAGAGCAACTACATTCAGATAATATTGCCCTGATGAGCCTCTCACATGAACAATGATGGGCCATTTCTCGAATATTTCTCTTTCGAGATTTGTTCACACCCCTAGCATGATAATACACTCGTTGGTATGATGATCGGAGCACTCTATCATTTGTTGGTATGACTTTCTAGGTATAATGTTGTCTTTTGATTGACATGTATCCTTTTAGGGACGCAAAACCTTATTGACATTCTCAGGAGTCACACGTGGAATCTTAATGGGCTCCTGGGTTTCAACACGAACCTCCGGTGAGAGGTGGTAGGAATTCTCCCAGAAGGGGAGGCCTCCTTGCTCCTTTTATGCATGGTTCACGAACAGATACACTGAGGTGTCACGGTTTGTTTAGAAGCGGTAGGACACCTTTGAGCAACAATTGCCTTAATGGGAGGACATGTGAGACCCCCTGGCTAAGGAACTTCTTAGGTTTTGTTCACCAGACCCAAACGTTCTTTTATCGGAGATTTACTTTGATCTTTTGCAAAGGACCAAGGTGATCTATCATGCCCCGCTTCCCAAAATACCGGGGAATCGGGACGTGAACAAGCTCGCGACGTATTAGATCAAGGAGAATAAATAAAAATAAATGTTTCTCCTCAACCTAATACGCTAAGCGTCTGGAAATAAATACAATGCGAAGTCACAGGTCCCCAATCACAATAGCAAGAATATAAGGACAACCCAGAATAAGAAATAGACATATCATCAACAGTAAATCATCCCAGACATGAAAATATGGGTCCAACATACCCTAATACAAAATGAACAAATGAATGCTGAAGAGATACAAAATACATCGATCAAGCCGGAATGGAAAGAACTACAAAAATAACTGGAACCATCAACTAATAAATGGAAAGAATAGGCTTCGACTCCTTCTGCTCCGTCTACAAGGTACTCCTGCTGAGAATCCTCTGGCTCCTGCTGAACATGTTCCTCCTCTAAGTCTGACGTACACCAGAGAAAACAGGTGTTCATTAGCGTGTATGGCACACGACAAGATCCCACAAAGAAAATAGAACGATCGAAAACCTAATGCGAAATAGATACGATAATAGAAATGACAAGAAACGTGCAACTGGAAATCCAATAAAATCGACCAAGTAACAAGTCGGTCATGCAACAAGCGATCAGAACAATCATTCAAGTAACATGGTCATACAACTAGATGGAATTAATACTTAAAAATCTATAACAAGAGATGTAGTACGTCGAGCGAAATAATCCAAACAAGGAAACCCTTATGTATATACCATATGTCTCAAATTGTAGATAATTAAATATTAACTCCGATCTATGTATAAAAAGAAACACAACTGGCCTACATCTTACAAGAAAATCATACCTAGCCAAGAAACAAGGTCATATAACTAGCCATCCTATAACAGGTCATATAACTAGCCATCACTGGTTCACATCTCACACAGAGTCAACGCACATATTACCGGATAACTGACTATTCACAAATCCTCTACGTGCACCCAATACGTCGCTACACTGGATCGGTCAAAGGGCTACACGCA
This sequence comes from Asparagus kiusianus, assembly GCA_022839385.1. Classification (NCBI taxonomy): domain Eukaryota; kingdom Viridiplantae; phylum Streptophyta; class Magnoliopsida; order Asparagales; family Asparagaceae; genus Asparagus; species Asparagus kiusianus. Next base: position 32,366 of record BQKN01064381.1, on the reverse strand, counting down.
ATTCGATTCCAGCCTGGTTCGAACTCAAGCAAGAATTAGGTGAATATCAAGCTCACGGACCAAAGTGGCTACACCGGCTCCGCTTTGACCCAACAAACCAACCCCAAGCTACACTGGATCATGGGGAGGCCTGGAAGATACATTAACAGTCTTATCCGATCACATGAACATGGACTTCCCCATCGCAACTCTTCTCGTTTTTCTAAGTCAACCATAATCCTCATTGAAACTCGGGTTCACCACCTAAACTCAGTCAACACACCCACACAAGTCACTAAGTCTGTTCATGACGCACGAGGCCACTAAGTCATGAACTACTAATGGTTCTCAATCATATCAAATATAACAAAAATAACTGATCGTGTATAATAATATCATGACAAATCAGGTAATCAAAATTAAGAGTCATAAATTTATGAACAACCAACTATGTAATTTAGAAAAATAATCTTTTTCCAAAATAATTTATTTTAAATTATTGTAATCTTCCTAAACTGATTCCTTTTACAAAATAAATTCTTTTAAATTATCATAATTATCAAAAATATAATTCTTTTGATGAAAATAACTTAACAACTCAAAATGACCTCTTTTCCGAAATAAATAATTTTAAATTATCTATTCTTATAATTATTCAAAACCAACCCTTTTTTCCAACAAATCATTTTCTCATCATAATAATTCTAAAAATAATCTTTAAATATATTCTTTCTTTTAAAAACATCTCAAATAACCACTTTTACACAAAATACTTATTTCTTTAAATTACTTATCATAACATCATTATCAATATGATCATCATCAAGCCCACGTAGTTATCACAATATTCCTATGGTAACATAATTAAATCACAGTCACATCGAAGCATATAATTAATTCATAATAATTCTAAAAATTAAAACAACAAGTCAAAGAATATCTGGATCTTGCCTCGGGTTGTGTCGAACAAATCGACGCTATCGGTGCGACGCGTCGGCGCTGAAGGGCGACGGATCTGAATGGCGACGTCAACGGGGATCTCGTGGAGAGGGCAGAGGGTGTTCGGCAAGGTGGCGACTGGATCCGATGGGGGAGGCGCGGTTGAAGGGCAGTGGGCGAGGGGTTGGTGGCTGAGGCGAACAGTGGCTCGGGTCGGCTGGAGGTGGAGGGTGGTCGGGTGGGTTTCTTTTGAGGGGTGGTGCAGATCTGGTGGGAGTCT
>BQKN01064381.1:0-21168 GCA_022839385.1 Asparagus kiusianus | reverse complement strand
TACTCTATTATCATAACTCCCAATCTTATTAAATCACATTAATTTAAGGTTTTTACTATAGGATAACTATTCTTTAGATTATTAAATAAATTTAAAATCTAAGATAATAAGTAAATTAATTATCATAATAGTGTTTGATTATTATATATATTGTAAGTGTCAGAATGCCCAACATGTATATTTTGTAAAAAATTCAAAGTGGTGCAAGTATTCGTCAGAGGAGAAATAATATTTGGGTAGGCTAATCTCTTCTTGACCAAGACGTATCACCAATCTCAAGGAGAGTAGAGCAATCCCTATATATTTACACCTTAGATACATATTAGTATCACTTTGTTTGTAAAAAAATATTGTGAGGTGCATACTTCCAGAAATTTATTTCTTTTTGATAATTACTCTTGTTAAAAGAAACCCCTAATTACTAGAAAGCAAAGAATTAAATGGACATTAAAAATCAAATGAAGGGAGATATTAATGTTATTATCTTTTTAATGTATTACAAAATTGAAGAGAAAGAAGATGGGATCTTGGGTCTCCAGATAATGTTTTGGAGCCCTCCTCCCTTTCAATATGAAAAATGCAGAGGACCTTGTCGTCGTTGTTTCAAACTCTAAGTCTCTCTTTCTTTGCAATCTCTCTGCCTTTTCTCTATCTTTTTTGTTGTTCTTTTGTTCTCGTTCTCCACTGAATGGCAAATGAGGTCTCAATTTATAGGAAGACAATGGGAAGTTATTGCCAGGTGTTTGAAAGGGATTGGTGGGGGGAGTTATTATAACTTCCTTATTGAAACTTCTTTATCAAGATTGCTGCATTTGTTTATCATAACGAACATTTCCTTTACCTTTTACTTCTCATATTTATCTATCAGTTTATCTTTTTAATTTCTTAAAATAGGTGTCATGTGAAGCCTATATACCTTCAAGCTGAAATTAGGTGTGTAGGGTGAGTATCATTGAGTTAGATTTTATTGCTAAGGTTTATGATCATATGATAACACTAATATATCAAAATTGACTTTTCAGTCTCAAATGACTTTTCAGTTCTTATTCAAAGCACCCATGTCTATCCAAAATAATTTTTTAATGTATTTCACTCAGACCCGGCCATAGCCGACTCCAAGTGAAAGGGGCAAACTGTTATGGTGTTCCCATTTTCGTCAAAATATAACTCAGTACCAAGTAGCTGACAATTGTACTTCTACATGTTATGCCCCAATCAACTTGGTGGCTAGAGACAATCAGCTACGACAACTTAGCCGACTTGACGAGATGACACACCTCAATGTCGACATGAAAGGCGGTGTGTGTCGACATGAAAGGCGGTGCTAGTTGCCCCCTTCTATTGAAGACAACTCGTCACAAGTCCACTCGACCACTTGCCAGACGCCTTGCAAAGTCAACTCGAAAGGCTTTACTTCTCGGCGAAGCTAAAGGACTATTTTCATCTCAAGCATTTCCCTCTATGACAAAGTGTTAACATCGTATTTAATTCTTGGCAGGTGTCATCATGACTCTAGCCCAGATAGTCTTCATGACTCATCGGACTACGTAGGCCCTGCTATGCCTCCAGTCTCTTCCCATTTAATACCGAAGTGACATTCCCTCCACAACTAGCTGACACCTATAAATCAAGAGCCAACGTGACCACCAGCGCATTCTTCGTTACCACCTTTTTGCTCTCAGCCAAAGTGATCAATTTACCCTTGCCACCTTAGTATAAATACAGGTACTATTTCAACTTGGGCGGGAACCGAATTATGGATTCTGGTAAATCCTCTAAAATTGTAAATCATACTGCACACATACAAGAATTATAACAATTTTTTTAAAACCTCACTCAAGTTCATCAGCTAACTTGATCGTCGGAGGTACAACGGGGAACCAAACCCTACCCTCTTACGAATTTCTACTTGTGCAAATTTCTTAGATACCCCAATTCAAGAACTAGATATAAAGTCAGGGAAAAAACAGCCCCTTTCATCAATCCTCAACAAATTCATCAAAATACGGATATAACTGACTATGTGATCGTTGGTACATCAACATTTGTAAAAAAAAATCAAAGTGTTGCTAGTATTCATCAGAGGAGAAATAATATTTAGGTAGACTAATCTCTTCTTGACCAAGCCGTATCACCAATCTCAAGGAGATTAGAGCAATCCCTAAATATTTACTTCTTAGATACATATTAGTATCACTTTGTTTGTAAAAAAACATTGTGAGGTGCATGGTTCTAGAAATTTATTTCTTTCTGTTAATTAATCTTGTTAAAAGAAAACCCTAATTAGTAGAAGTAAAAGAATTAAATAGACAATAAAAATCAAATGCAGAGAGATATTAATTTTATTATCTTTCTAACGTATTACAAAATTAAAGAGAAAGAAGATGGGACCTTGGATCTCCAGACAATGTTCTGGAGCCCTCCTCGCTTTCAACATGAAAATGCAAAGGACCTTATCGTTGTTGTTTCAAACTCTAAGTCTCTCTTTCTTTTAAATCTCTCCACTTTTTCTCTATATTTTCTGTCATTCTTTTGTTATCGTCCTCAACTGAATGGCAAATGAGGTCCCAATTTATAGGAAGACAATGTGAAGTTATTGTCAAGTGTTTGAAAGAAATTAGTGGGGGAGTTATTATAACTTCCTTATCAAAATTGTTGCATTCGTTTATCATAACGAACATTTCCTTTGCCTTTCACTTCTCATTTATCTATCAGCTTATCTTTTTTTTTCTTAAAATAGGTGTTATGAGGAGCTCATATACCTTCAAGCTGAAATTAGATGTGTATGGTGAGTATCCTCGAGTTAGATTTTATTGCTAAGGCTTATGATCGCATGATAACACCAATATATCGAAATTGACATGGACCCTCAAGTTTGAGAATTTGGTTAATATGAAGGGGTGAGGCATGCGTTTTTGTATTGGATTATTAGAGGGTACATATACTCTCAAACTTACATGAGGTGTTGTTATCCTCAACTTGATTTTCATTTATATGAGGTACTATCCCTCACATTGATTTTGGTTTATACGAGGTACTATCCCTCACATTAAGTTTCATTGATAAGGTTTGTTGAGCTCATCAAATTTGACAACTACAAGGGGAAGACGTGCCTCTAGGAATTAATTAATATGGAGGGCTTACCTTCATTGGTTTAGATTTATATGAAGTACTATTGTCTCTGGCTTTTGCTTTTCACACACGAAAAATATTGTCTCTGGCTTTTGCTTTTCACGGCTACAAAAAAGATGTCTTTTATAGGCTTAATCAACTAACTATATTAAAGTCTTAATCCAACATGAAGTTTTAAAGATAAAGCAATCAAATTCTACAATAGCTAATATAACACCAACACCTAAAATATAAAAACTCTAGTCGATTAAAAAAACCATGCAAGTCACCCTCCCTCTAGGGTTTTGAAAACCCTATATTCGAGTCCGTTCTGTTCTCTCTGAAAACGTGTAACGCTTCTCTCCCCCTCCCTCGTGATAGGGCTCTATCAGCCAGATCTGGCTGTTCTTCTGGTTTTCTCAGGCCAGTTTCTTCTGGTTTTCTCAGGCCGGTTTCTACCTTATTCGTGCGGCACAACCCTTCCTATCTCTCTCTGGCAGCTTGCGGCGAATTTATTTGATGAGATCTGAGTTCCGTCCCCAACCCTCGTGGCAGCCCTTGAGGTTTCCCATCGGTAATTCTCACCGGCAAGGCTTCGGTGGGTCTCCATCGGCGATTTTCAGTGCATCCTCGACAGTTGACACTAGTTTTCTAGCATTGTTTTTCTCCGTCTTTGCTCATTCAAATTTCTTTTCCTCTTGACTTACACGAACGGGATCACCATTTTATAACTTAGTAACGGTATCGTCGTTTCAAGACCATTTCTCGGTCTCAAACCACGACATCGTCATTTCAAGACCAAGTCTCGGTCTCATATTAACGACATCATCGTTTCTAAGACCCCCTCTCGGTCTCAAATCAACGGCATCGCCATTTCAAGACTGTCTCTCAGTCTCAAATTTACGGCTTTACCATTTTAAGACCGTCTCTCGGTCTCAAATTAATGGCATCACCGTTTCAAGACGTTCTGTCTTGCTATTTTGCTGATTGTTTAGGCTACTGGTACTTTTCTATGTTCTGTCTTCCGGGGCTGGCGTGTTAGAACATGGCGAGGATTAATGACGATGGGTTGACCGAGCTTTGTACTAAATGCAGCTTAGATGACGAAGATGGCCCTGTTTTTCTGTCAACCACTGTGACGCCCCTGGGTTCACACAAGGCTGCAGTCCGAGGTAAAACCAGGAATGTCAAACCTGCCATGCACCACACCGTGCAATAACATATTTCACCATCACAATTACTATCTCACTAGTAGAGTCAAAAACAGGTGTATGTATAAAAGAAAGTAAAAGATAATACAAGAGATATATGATGAAATAATAGAGATAAAAATGATATTTTATCATCCAACATACAAAAATATAAAGTGAATATCTGAAATAACTAGTCTGGAGATCTTAACAAGTCTCAAATACAGAATATCTAATAAAAGGAAATAAGGCACACAGCCTCTACAACTTCTAGAACATAACTCTCAAATGTCTAAACAAAATGTCTACAGTGGAGCTCCATAAATAAAATAAAACTACAAATGAAAGATGGACGCTAATAAGTATCACCATCAATCTGCGACTCTCCCTGCACCTGGCTCGTTACCTGAAATGGGAGGGGACAACGAGCTTCAAAGCGCTAGCGAGCAACATCACAACCAACCCTAAGGGAGAGGGCTCGTTGCATATAGAAAATACAGTTAATACATATATACATGAAATCATTAATCCTAACAATAAGAGGATTTTAGTATTTAGGAAATTACAACACGAGCATAGGTACGTCGAGCGAAATAATCCAAACAAGGAAACCCTCATGTATATACCTTATATCTCAAATTGTAAATCCCTAAATACCAAACCCAAGATCTAATACAGGAATAATAATATAAACAAAACTAACCCATCTCAGAACTTAAATACCATGTCATGTCAAAACCCACATAAGTGTCATGTCCAGCCTATGTAAGTGTAAGTATCATACTCAAGGTTTAAACAGGTGGCCAACACATGGACTACGACTAGGTGTAGTGGATGCCCAACACATGGGCTGCATATATAAATTGTCCAACACATGGACTAAATGATGAATGTTCAACACATTGACTGAATATAATGAATGTTCAACACATGGACTGAATATGATGAATGTCCAACACATGGACTGCACATAATAATTGCCCAACACATGGACTGAATGAAATGTGTAGAATATCGATGAGATATATGAAAAGGATGCATATACAATAATTTCACACGTGTCTCGTGTGCAAATCTAAACTCATGTCCGCAAGCCATCTCACATATGAAGATACATAATAAACAATAATTTTTAACGCCAAATATTCGAGGCGACTCCCCGTTCATATTAAAGCACCCAACAAAAGTAAACATGCACAAACTGTGCCGGCGATCAACCGAAACAGGCAGAAACCCTTCACAGGTTTCTGTCTGCTTCGAAACAAATTTAGAAGTGACATCATTATTTTCCAAGCATAATATTACTGATATCAACATATATGAAACAATATGAAACAAAATATTAGCATGTAAATATATCGTCGAAACCCTAAACATTTATATACACATGTTTAAACGTTTTAAAAGCAAAAACTTATGATTTAATTCATGATTAATAAATTTCAGATCTGAAATTCGTCAAGGTTACTGTTGTAATCAATTATGGTGTGTTTGGGAGTTTACTTAGGGAAGGGAAGGAAGGGGAAGGAAGGGTAAAAATTCCCCTTCCTTCCCTTCCCCTCCATTACACCCCAATTTGGGGTGTAAGAATTTGGGCCAAATTTCCCCTCCATTCCCCTCCTTTACCCTCCAAAATAAAACTCCCAAACAAGGTTAAAATGAAATTTCCCTTCCCTTCCCCCTCTCTACCCTCCATCCAAACAGGCCATTAGAAAATTATGATAATGTATTCTCACTTCATAAGTTATAAAGATCTATCTTTTGTACACTAAAAATACGTTTTAGGCTCGAAAAATCCGAATAAAATTTAATAAAACGTGCAAAATAAAAGGGTGCAGAGTTGGGAGAGATGTTACTCTCCTCAGATGCTAAAAAACTCCTGCCACGTGAAAGAGAACCAATCCCCTTCCCTGCACTGTACAAAACCCGCTGAAAAATCCTCTGAAACCCCTCAAAAGAAAAGAACTTGGGTTTGAGAGAGGGGAAAACGGGCTGCTAGGGTTTGGAACACAGGAGAAAAGAGGTGTTTTTTGTGCTTAAACAGGTGTATATATGACAGCAAATAGGGGTGTGCAACGGTCGGTTCGGTTCGGTTTTTATCAAATTTTGAACAACTGAACCGAACTGCCTATAATTCAAAACCGAACCGAACTGTTGCAAATCGGTTCGATGCGGTTCGGTTCGGTTTGTTCGGTTCTAACTTCATCAAACTTCTTATCAAATAACAAACTGTGTTAAAGAAAAAAGATATCAACAAAGTAGGAGATTATGAAGCATTAAACACTGATATAATGATATTGTTTTCAACCCATAATGATTCAAAAAATGAGTTTAGGGTTTGAGTCTTTGACTCTTTGGGGATGGGTCGGGTAGGGTTTGAGATCAGAATGGGCAGAATTGTACTATATTCGGTCAGTTCGGGTCGGTTCGGGTTGAAAAGTTTTCAAACCGACCCGAACCGCCCTACTCATAAAACCGATTTTTTCGAGTCAGTTCGGGTCGGTTCGGTCGGTTTTTTCGGTTTGGACCGAACCATGCTCATCCCTAACAGCAAACCCGAAAAACTACAGCCCAAAACCCGAAACCCAAAACTGGAAAACCTAGTCTGACTAGAAATATACTCTTCGGTATTTTGGCTGTAACTTTCGCATCTGACCTCAGAATGAGGTGATTAAAGATTTGTTAGAAAGATTCTGAAGATATCTACAACTTTAGTCTTTAAGTTTTTCCATATTCATAACGTATCAGTATGTAAAATATAAAATCTCTCCACTGGTCAAAATTTTCCAAATTTATACATCGAGCATGATTTGTGCATTTGCTCTTATATATACATATATACATTGAATTGATCTCAAATCAATTCCTAGCATACTCAAACATTATAATATATTTTTTATAAATATATAACATATTTATTAGTATTTATCACAAAATATTCAAATTTTTAGGGTTTTATATTCTTCCCCCCTTAAAAGAATTTCGTCCTCGAAATTCAAAAATCATACTTAACTGAAAGATAGTATTAGAAAGCATGTCAATGGTGAAATCCAACCCGCACATACACCTCTCGTAATATTAAACTCTTGATAAGCATATAGGGATATTTATACTTAACAATCCAGAATGACTATATTCCCACTCAACCCTTGATCAAATAGAACTAGTGCGTCGGGCAAAAAATCCAAACAAGGAACCCCCCATATATATACCATATGTTCCAAAAGATTAAGAATTAAGCGGAAATATCCTCATTCTAGCGTTAAATCTAAATATAACCATATAAATAATCACACACATAAATCAATCCACTTCCTCAATAGGTGCAGGTAGTCGTGCTGCATAACATATTCGCGCTCCCGAGAATCATCCTCGATGTCTACACTTAATCATCTAAAATGTAAATACCCCCACTTAACTCCTAACTAAATGGAACAAGTACATCGAGCAAAAAATCCAAACAAGGAACCCCTCATATATATACCATGTGTTCTGAGTATTTAGGAGTTAAGTGTTAATACCCTCATTTTAGTGTTAAGTATAAACATCACCATACATGTAATCCATAAGTCATATATAAGTCATACAAAAATTTAATTTACCTGTTTAAACATGTGTGGGTAGTAGCGACGCATGTCCTCTTCGTGCTCCCAAGAAATCTCCTCAACTCCTCTTCGGTTCCATTAAACTTTCACCAAAGGAATTACCTTGTTTCTAAGTCTCTTATCCTCTCTGGCAAGTATACCAACTGGAATCTCAATAGTAGTCAAATCATCCTGAATCTTAATCTCTGGTGCAACCAACACTCGATGTTGCTCCTTATCATGTAAGTGCTTCTTGAGCATAGAAACATGAAATACATTGTATATACTAGATATCGATGCTGGAAGATCTAGTCTATATGACACGGCTCTAATGCGCTCCAAAATCTGGAAATGTCCAATATACCTCGGTGCAAGCTTTCCCCGCCTTCCGAATCGTTGAATGCTTTTCATGGGCGATACCTTCAGCATAACTGAACCTCCAACCTGAAACTCTAAAGGTCTTCGTCTCTTATCTGAATAGCTCTTTTGCCGACTCTGAGCAGCTAGAATCCGCTCTCTGATCAATGCTACCTTTTCAGTGGTCTGCCTCACAAGCTCTGGCCCAAGCATCAAGCTATCTTCCGGTTCTGCCCAACATATCAGTGATCTACAAGGTCTCTCGTATAATGCTTCGTATGGGGCCATATCGATTGTCGCTTGATAATTATTATTATAAGTAAACTCTATCAGTGGAATATGATCCTCCCAGCTACCCTGAAAGTCAATGACACAAGCCCGCAACATGTCTTATAACACCTAATTTACTCTCTCCGTCTGACCATCCGTCTGTAGGTGGAATACACTATTGTATGATAGTTTGTTGCCAAAAGAATCCTAGAAAATCCTCCAGAAGTGCGAAGTGAACACTGAACCTCGATCTGATACAATCATGTCCGGAACTCCATAAAGTCGAACTATCTTCCGAACAAATATCCTCGCATATGTCTTAGCTGTGTATGTAGTCTTCACTGGAACGAAATGTGCTGACTTCGTCAACCGGTCTACTATCACCCAAACAGAATCATTCCCCTTCCTCGACTTCGGCAACCCTACAATGAAGTCCATAGAAATATTCGCCCACTTCTACTCTGGGATGGGTAAAGGCTGAAGTGTTCCTGCTGGTCTCTGATATTTTTCCTTCACCTGCTGATAGGTAAAATACTTAGCTACATACTCTGCAATCTCTCTATGCATACCACTCCACCAGAAGTGTCTCTTCAGGTTCTTGTACATCTTAGTGGTCCCTGGATGTACTATGTACCGAGTACGATGTGCTTCATCAAATAACTCCCTCTTCAGCTTAGCACTAGATGTCATAACCAGCCTACCCTTCATCCGTAGACCTTCATCTGCTCTAATGGTCCAATCAACCTTAGGCTCTTTGGTAATCTCCTCCTTTCAGATTTGAATCCAAGAGTCTTCCAGCTGAGCTCTGACAACTCTGATACTCCAAGATGGCTGCACTGACACAGCTCCCAAAAATACACTGGTTCCACAAATCTCGAGTCTAAAATCAAACTGGCTAAGAGTAAGAAGATCTTGATACAATGAGCATCTCAAAGCCGAAACCCGATGTCGACGCTTTCTGCTTAAAGCATCTGCTACGACGTTCGTCTTCCCCGAATGATACTGAATCGCGAACTCGTAATCATTGATAAACTCAATCCACCTCCTCTATCTCTGGTTGAGCTCCTTCTGAGAGAAAAGATACTTCAGACTCTGATAGGCTGTGAACAACTCAAACTGCACTCCATACAAGTAGTGCCTCCATGACTTCAGTGCAAATACCACTGCTACTAACTCCAAGTCATGAGTAGGATAGTTTTGCTCATATACCCTCAACTATCGTGAGATATATGCTACCATCCTCTGAGTCTGCATCAAGACGCCTCCTAAACCTGCCAATGATGCATCTGTGTAGACCATAAATATCCTGTCGCTGCTCGGAATAGTCAAAACTAGCACTGTAATCAACTTAGTCTTCAAGGTATCAAAGACCTTCTAGCACTCCACGCTCCAAATAAACTACACACCCTTCTTCATAAGGTGTGTAAGCAGCGTCGAAATCTTCGAGAAGTCCTGGATAAACTTCCTGTAATAGCCGGCTAAACCCAAAAAACTACAAATCTCTGTCACCATCTTCGGTAGTTCCCAATCAAGAACTGTTATAACCTTAACCGGATCTACTGCTATACCCTCTCTACTGATGACGTGGCCGAGAAATCTGACTTCTGAAAGCTAAAATTCACACTTGCTGAACTTGGCATATAACTGATGCTCTCGCAGGGTCTACAAAGCTAACCGTAGATGCTGCTCATGATCTGCCTCCGATCTTGAATAAATGAGGATGTCGTCGATAAAAACAATCACAAACTGGTCCAAGAGGGGATGAAAAATCCAATTCATCAAATCCATGAATATCGCGGGTGCATTGGTTAACCCAAATGGCATGACCATGAACTCGAAAGATCCATATCGAGTCAGAAAAGCGGTCTTAGGAATATCCATCTCCCGAATCCGTAACTAATTATAATCAGAACGAAGATCAATCTTTGAGAAATACTACGTTCCCTGCAACTGGTCAAACAAGTCCTCAATCCTAGGTAATGGGTACCTATTCCAGATAGTGACCTTGTTCAACTCTCTATAATCAATACATAAACGCATACTGCCGTCCTTCTTTTTCACGAAGAGAACCGGCGCTCCCCATGGAGACCGACTCCGACGAAAAAAACCCTGAGCTAATAACTCGTCTAACTGGGTCTGAAGCTCCCTCATCTCAGCTGGTGCCATGCGATAGGGTGTGCGGGATATCGGGGTTGTGTCCGGCTGCAACTCAATACAAAACTCAACCTCTCTCACAGGAGGTAACCCAGGTGTGTCCTGAAAGACATCCTGATACTCTGAGACAACTCTAGTCTCTAATAAATCAATACTCTGATCCCGTCGCATCACCTCCTCGATGTACACCAGAAACAACTCTGCAAAACGGTTGCCCTGAGAGGTGGCTACAATCATCTCGGACCCATCAGACGCTCGCAAATTGACTGTCTTCGCAAAGGAGTCAATACTAACATGGTAGGAAGATAACCAATCCATACCAAGGATAACATCGAACTCGGACATATGCAACACTATCAAATCGATAACGAACTCCGACTCTTCTAAACTGAGGGTACACCTCCTCCAAACGCTCTCCAAAAGCGATACCTCACCTAAAGGAGTGGAAACTGATAAAGGGGTGTCTAGAGGCTGAGCTATAAGCTGGAGTCTAGACATAAAAGTATACGAAATGAAGGAATACGAAGCTCCCTAATCAAAGAGAGTACGGGCGGGAAAGGAATTCACAAGGAACGTACCCTCCACTACGGCTCTGCTAGCTCCCTGATCACACGGAACTACCATATACACTCTGCCTGTGGCTGAAGACTGCTCTACTACTGGTGCTAGAGAATACGGGACTATCTACCCCTAAGGAACCTCCTGAACTGCACGAACCTGTCCCTCAATCTTCTGAGCTGCTGGCGATGCCTCAAGCCTCATCTGCTGGCCCTGACCTCTGCCTTGAAGTCGCTGTTGTTGCTGATTCGAACACTTTCCCTGCTGAGCTCCTGCTGGTGCACTGCGGCACTCCGATGCCTTATGTCCGACCTTGTGACAGTTATAGCAAACCCCCTGAAACTTGCACTGCTGATGTGCTCTCTGATCCTGATGGGGTCCCTTCTTATGTGGGCCCTAATGCTACTGCTAAGGTCCAGAAACAGGTCTCTTGTTCTTACCCTTATCCCCGGTCTGTCCTGACTTAGCTTTCCCTTCCTTGTCTTTCTGAAACATGACCATCTCAATTTCCTGTGAAGTGGTGGCCACAGCTACCTCTTGTACCGAATAAAACATCCTCGAGATGAGGTATCGATGAAGATTGGGGCGAAACCCTGTAGGCATCTAAAAATGCCTATAGGTGTCCGTACACAGCTCGAGACAAAGAGAAGGCGATGAACGCCATTATCCAAATCGAAGAGGATTATCCGAGCCAAAGAGGATCATCTGACGCCGACAAGTGCATGAAGTGAAACGGCGATGTAGGCTGTCTAAAAATCACAGTGGATAGCTGATTAAAACAAGCCCCTACGATAGAGGTCACCATCAAATGACTTTCAAACCACCGCAAACACAACCTCATTTCTGAGATGATTGATCTTGATGGCTGCGACAACAGCATGACTAATAGAGATGCTGATGAGCAGTGTAATGATTTTAGAAATAAAAGGTTGGATTTAGTTAGTGAGTTGCTTGGTAGAGAGTTGTGGGCAAATATTCGTCTAAAAGACACCATGGATGTTGATTCCCGTCTAAGCTCCTACAACGGAAGCCATAATCAAATAGTTTTCGGGTCGATAAGCGAAGAAACTACAAATGGAGGACTTTTCACATAGATCGAGAAGAGTTACAATTCGACGACACTTCCGACAACTGATGGAAACTCTATTCAGCAGTCATCACAATCTACAGTGAAGGTTACAAGTTGACGACCTTCACACTCCACCACAGCTAAAGCGAGGATTACAGAACAACGGTCTTTGCAACACCTTACAGAAGAAGTTACAAGTCAACAAACTCCTTCTAAAACGCGGAAGTCATCCCCGCGTCACAAATATGGAAGTGCAGGCGACCCCCGCGTTTCCAAGACACAACTCAACGTGAGCGACCCTCGCGTTCGTAAGGGTTCAACTCGCACCGACCCCCGCGTCACCAAGCAGGCAACAAGCCAAAACGCGAGCGACCCTCGCGTTCATCAATGTTCAGCTAACACCCAACATCGCGTCACGATTCTAAGACACGAAGTTGGGTTCTGAACGCCAGATTGGGCGTTTGACTTGTTCAAACACAAGTCGAACGGTTCCAGAACCGTTTATCCCACGTTCCGAGGGATTTTCGCCCACGTAGGAGCGGATATAGGGGTCAGTTACAACCCCTTATCCCCCTATAAAAGCTCAACAAACTCGACAGAGTTAGGGGCTGGCTCTTTGAAAACCGAAGAGTGAGCAGGTTGGATTTGAGAGATCTAAACCGCACAGGTTGGAGATTTAGCAGCAACGAAATCCTTGGAGATAGGATTTTTGAATCAATCTCAGGAGATCAGATCCGAGAGGATTCTTCGACAACAGATACAGCTTGATCATTAACCGAATTTTCGGTTCTAACAACTCTATCTATAGAGTTTTAACTCGTTCAGAGTTCTTAAACTCATTAAAGAGTTACGTATAAAACTTCCTACAGAAGTTCATCGTTCCCACGAGATAAGAGACGGTCGGATCGTCAACGGAGAGCAAATTCGATGCAAGCAATCGAAGGAGGCATTCCATCGCTACCAAGAAGAACCCAGTTTTAAACAAAGGGGAAGAACCAATTTCGTTCTCCTCTCTTTTGTAATCAAGTTGTAATCGAGATCAAAGGAATCAATTCAAATTTTCTTTTATCTTCTTTATTGCAATTTTTCCCACATACAGGCGAACCGAGTGGCCTGCACGCTCAACAATCAGCTCACGCGCGTCAGTCAACACGCACGCGTCAATCAGCTTGTGCGCGTTGGTCAACACGCGCTCGTTATTCAGCTCGGGCGCATCAAATCAACACGCGCCCAACAATCAACTCGTGCGCGTCGGTCAAATCACACGCGTTGGTCAACTCACGCACGTCAATCAACTCGCGCGGGGCGTACAAGTCAACAAGACGATCAAATATGCAAAACGGTGGAAAATACAAGTCCCGGAGGAACCAGAAAACACAAATCAGTGAAGCAAAACTCCCAGCGCGCCGTGCGGGACGGACCAAACCGACCCACGCCCGTGCGGGTCGGATCCTCCAACCCGCGCAAGCACGGGTCAGATTCGCTCGTGCACGCTGTTTCGACCCGCGACGTGTTTTGATCGGTTTTTATCCATTCCAAGGGTTCCTAACTGATCTGATATCATCCCTAAACGTTGTTAATCAGTTATTAACTAAAGATAATGAGGAATCATTCATTCTTATCTAAAAGCCCCCAACCGAAGCCTATAAATACAGGCCTAGGGGCTCATTTCAGTGGATTAATTATCAAGAGGAGGAGGTGCTGCCGAGTTGGAGAGCAAGAGAGCACGAATTTCAGCAAGGGCTAGCGAGATCCCAGCGAATCCCGTCATAAAGAAGGAGCAATTCGAAAGATCTGAAGCCCGTTCCCATCGGTTCCTCGAGATTAGGCTTGGTCTTAATCTCGAGAAGAGCTACTGATTTCGCTTGGTCGATTTCAGTGCTTCAAGCAAATACTTCCTTGGTGAAGTAGGAGCTCTGTCGAATTTTTAGCAACCAGATCTGATCGACGGTCGTCCACAGATATTAACATCCCCGGCACAGGCAAAGATCCCACGCAAGCAGAAGACCGATAAACGATCTCCCTGCGTTTGTTTTGATGAGAGTTGTAATAATTTTTGTTTTCATTGTATAAGAGTCTTATAAAAAGACCATCTTTTTGTATTTTTATTGTAACGACTAAAGTTTTAATGAATACCTCAATGAAGAAATCAATTTTCGACGCAAACAAGCTGGCGACTACAGTAGGAGCCAACAGTCTCGCTGCCGAGACCGTCGTGTCGCAACCGATGATTAAGATCCCGGTTGAAGAAGTGGTCGAATACGAGTTCGACCAACAGAAGTACGAAGAATGCATCTCGTCCTCCTCCTCCAGATCCTCCACTTCTCGCAAGCACAGGAAGATCAATGCCCCCGTTGCTGCAGTAGCTGCACCTTGCAACGCCCTTCTGGCCTCCAACGAGTCTGGATCTGCAGATCTAAACTCCTCCTCAATCAAAGAGTTGAGTACAGAAGGCGCGCCCACTTTATCGAAGAGAGCTCGCCAAAGGCAGCACCAACGCCTCGCACGCCAACACGCTAGGGCTTTGGAGTCAATTGACGGGATCCGTTACGAGGCGGATCAGAAAATTAGGCAACGTCAAGCGTCCCAACAGTGGACAAATGTCCTCTCCTCCAAATCATCAACAAGGGAATGGGTACAAGTAAAAATCACTCGTTCAACTCTTGAGGAGCGGATCAGAAAGCGCTGTGCACTGCTTGCGCACGCACGAATTCTTGTGCAAGAGGCTAAAAAATTGCAGAAGGAAGAAGTGGAGATGAAGCCACAAAAACTACACCAAATATGGAGGCCAAAGTCCAAGACGGCGGCCGAAAAGACTAAAAAAATGCGAGTCAAGCAAATCCGACCCGCCGTCGCGCGGGTCACTCAATCTGACCCTCCACTTCGTGGGTCACTTAGATCCGACCCTCCAGTTCGCAGGTCATCCAGATCCAACCCTCCTGCTCGCGGGTCACCCAAATCCGACTCTTCAAGTTACGGGTCACCCAAATCCGACTCTCCAATTCGCGGGTCACTCAAATCTGACCCTCCACTTCTCGGGTCGCTCAAATATGACCCTCCAAGTCGGGGGTCACCCAAATCCGACCCGCCATCGCGCGGGTCACTCAAATCCGACCCGTCAGTTTGCAGGTCACCCAGATCTGACCCTCCACTTCGTTGGTCACTCAAATCCGACTCTCCACTTTGTAGGTCACCCAGATCCGACCCGCCTGCTCGCGGGTCACCCAAATCCGACCCTCCACTTCGCGAGTCACTCAAATCTGACTCTCCACTTCGCAGGTCACCTAGATCCGACCCTCCTACTCGCGGGTCACCCAAATTTGATCCTCCATTTCGCGGGTCACTCAAATCCGACTCTCTACTTCGCAGGTCACCCAGATCTAACCCTCCTGCTCGCGGGTCACTCAAATCCGACCCTCCACTTTGTGGGTCACTCAAATCCGACCCTCCACTTTGCGGGTCACTCAAATCCGACTCTCCACTTCTCGAGTCACCAAAATCCGACCCTCCAACCCGCGGGTCACCCAAGTCTGACCCACGCCAGGGTCAAGTCGAGAGACGTTCTGCACCGATTTCGCCGATCCCTTCGAGTTCCGCACCTCCGGTGGAGCCCCACAAAAGCATGGATTTGTCCCGATTCAAGGTGAGGATGGACGACTACCTGGGTTCTTTGCACGAGGATCGAGGTAAAGTTCTGATCGAAGAACACTTGGGTCCAGCGACTGCACCTCGAGCGACGCGTCGAGTTAGGGGTCGCGCACGCCCTCGCAACAATTTCAAACCTTCTCATAGAGAAAAAACTCCAGATTTCAACCGCCTGGGGTTGTGTATTCAAGACCAGGAGCCAGTTGAGACCCCACGCCCCCAAAAGCGTGGTTCCAAACACGTGACTCTTGAGAACGCTACTAAAGCGGTAAACCCCCAAAAAGAAACATATTCATCTGTCGATGACAATGTTATACCAGGGGAGTCGTGCCAACACGCGATAAGTTGCTTCGGTCATCTGACCGACGAGTTGTATTATCGAGTTGGGGGTACGAACAAGTCTCGGAAGAGAAGTACCCGAGAATCGGAGTCTCACTGCCTGTGCGCCGAGCTAATCAGGGTAGTATTATCAGCGTGTAGCTGCCCCAAGACCGCTCCGCAGAGGGTCTCTGTATTTGAGAGGATCTCCCACGGACCAACTAAGTCCAAGCCAAAACGTTTCCGTAAGAAACAATCGGCCGTTCAAGGTGACGAACTTCCAGAAGTCACAATAAATATGGTTGATAAGGGAAAGTCGATTCGACCTTCTAGTTCTGATCTGCTCATATCGCATCATCTAACCCGGTTGCGATCGGGAACCATTAGACAAAGAGATTATCGGAAGATGCAAAGGGGATTATCCTCGGATGATGAAGCATCAGATGCCAACTCTACAGTCGCTTTAGACAATATAGTATCCAGCCCAGGGGAATCCCGCGAGGCATTCATGACAACACTGAACAAATTGCCAAAATTCTTGAGGATGCTCTAACCAAGCAGAAAGAGGCATTCAAGATTGAAATGGAAATGGCTATGTAACAGATGAGGGAAGAACATGACCAACAAATTCGAGCTTTGTCGAATCAAATTGGTGAATCCAGCCGTCGCAACACTGCTAACCAAGCAGATAGCAATTCAGATGTGGATGAACGTCTCAATGCTGATGATCCTCCTGTTGACCAAAATGCTGGGGGTGTCCCCACTAAAGATAATAACGCTGGAGGTGGTCACACTGAAGACAATAATAGCGGGGGTGGTCCCGCCAATGATGACAACACTGGGGGTGGCCCCGTTGTTCCTCTCACAAGTCGTCCGAAGCATAATACAGACGAGGATGAAAATATGAAGGATCTCGAGTGAAAAGTCAACGCTCTGATGTCTGATCGAGAGGTAAAGAAGACCGGGATTCCGTGTCCTTACCCAAGAAAGTGGGATTCGATCTCGTACCCGACGAAGTTCAACCTGATCAACTTCACACCATTTGACGGGAAAGGTTACCCTAATCAACATCTGATCTACTTCAAGTCTCACTTGGGTATGATCTCCGGTAATGAAGCATTGATGGTTCGATCATTCGTTGGCACCCTTCGCGGACCCGCCTTCGATTGGTACCGCCGTCTCAAATCCAGAAGTATCAATAACTAGGAAGACCTGGAGAGCCTGTTCCTCGCTCACTTCTTTGATGATGATGCCGAGGTGTCAATCAGGACACTCTTCGATGAGAAGCAAAAAGACGAAGAGATAGTCGATAACTTCATCAAACGCTTCCGGAATAAGGCGATGAACTGCTGAGATCCGATCACAGAGGACTTCATCATCCAAACTTGTCACAATAACCTCTCTTTGGACGTGTTGGAAGTTATGGGAGTCGTACCGTCCAACACATGGAAAGAGTTGAAGACGCGCGGAGAGCGGGCCGAACACTTCCTCAAAAGGAAACAGGCCGAGAGAAGCCAACCGGATGCTAATCCTCCGAACTCAAGCTTCATCTCCCGTGGCAAGGAGAAGGCACCTGCAGCAGCTGTTGATGCTAATCAGACGTCACAACAGCAACCCCAAAGACAGCAGAAGACTTCGGGTTCGAGACTCCAAAAAGAGTACTCCTTCAAGGACGAAGACGTTCCAGCCATCTTCGAATCCCTCCATGAAAACAACAATATCAAGCTGCCACCTATCGTAAATCAGGAGGAAGTTGACAACACTACAGATCCAAAGTACTGTGCATACCACAGGAGGGTCCTTCATCCCACCAAGGATTGATTTGCTCTCAAGAATAGCATCCAAACCTTGGTTGAAGCCAGCGTCATAACGCTGAATTAAGCTGAATGAACACTCCGAAGAGTATACGAGTATAAACTGCTTCTCAATACTCTAATAGGTATATGAGTCTAAACTGTTTCCTACCGTTAACGGGAAGTTCCTGGAGAATTTTTATATGTAATATTCTTAAGAATAACCCGGTCATGTAACTGAGCACAAAGTCAGACCCAGTTCCACAAAGGAAGCTGAGGGTGGATGATTCATGTAACGGGAAGTTCTCGGAAGAATGCTACATGTAATTTTCTTAGGAATAACCCGATCATTACAAACAAAGTGATAAACACTAAACCCCCATTGTGATTTCTGAACACTCTTTTGTTGATGACTCACAGTCTTCCACAACCAAAATCCCCTCTCGATTCCTCCAATGAACGAGAGGTCCACGAATCGAGCGATCAAACCTTCCTACAGTTAGGATCGTCTCAAACCTCCCACTCGGTCAAACCTTCCTACAGTTAGGGCCAAAACTAAAATCCCCTCTCGATTCCTCCAATGAACGAGAGGTCCACGAATCGAGCGATCAAACCTTCCTACAGTTACAATTGTCTCAAACCTTCCACTTGGTCAAACCTTCCTACAGTTAGGGCCAAAACTAAAATCCCCTCTCGATTCCTCCAATGAACGAGAGGTCCACTTTCAAATCAAGTGATCAAACCTTCCTACAGTTAGGGTCACATCAAACTCCCGCTTGGTCAAACCTTCCTACAGTTAGGGTCAAAACCACAGTTCACTCTCGATAAACGAGAAATTTACCTTTAGTTCAGTAATCAAACCTTCAGACAGTTAGGATTATCTGAATCTATTCGATTCTTGGAGTGGAGATCCCACTCTTAGTTTCATCTTTTCTGGATTCTCGAAGTGGAGATCCCACTTGGAGTTTCCTTCGCAATTGGAAATAGAATATAAAATTCTTCATTTCCTGTATCGGGTTCGTCTTTGTCCCAAGAGAAGACACAATCTTTTTTAATCCTCATAATCTGTGCTTTACACGCGCGGAGAATTTTATTCCGAAGCCTAAGTAGGGATAAGTCAGCGCCTAACACGCGTTGCCGGTTAGTCTTTTACCGTGAAAATGACAATAGCCCACATATTCGACATTGTGACAGACCGTTATTAATAACGCCAAAATCCGCGCTTTACACGCATGGGGAATTTTATCTCGACTCCTAAATAGAGATAAGTCAATGCCTAACACGCGTTGCCGGTTAGTTCTTGACCGTAAAAAGAGTAAAAGTCCACATATTCAACATTATGGCAGGTTGTTATTCATAACGCTAAATTCGCGCCTTACACACGCGGGGAATTTTATCTCGAACCCTAAGTAGGGATAAGTCAACGCCTAACCCGCGTTGTCGGTTTAGTCTTTCACCAATTGAAGAAGACACCAGAATTCCAGTCTCGGGACTTTTATCCTGAAGCCTAAGTAAGGATAAGTCAGCGTCTAACACACGTTGCCGGGTAACCTATTCCCGTAACAATGGCGAAGTCTACGTATTCGAAGTCGTAGCATCAAGCCTAAGGGAGTTCATTCCTTTAGCACAACGTCACATGCGGAACAGATTTAAAACAATCCGCATGTAAGCCCGATTCAAACGATAATCAGTAAGAGCACGTCAAATCCGTTGAGGGCTGAGGATTTGCCAAAAATCCTAAGTCAACGTCTGATACACGTCGCTGTTTAGTCTTTTCACAGGAGAAAGACGAAGTCTACGTGTTCAATATAGTAGCACTAAAAGAGTTAACTCTTTTAGCACAACGTTACATGCAGAACGGATTTAAACAATCTACATGCTAGTCTGACTCAAACGGTAGTCGGTAAAGGCTAATCAAACCCGTTGATGGCTAAGAATTTGTCAAAAATTCTATAAATGCAAGTCATCGACGTATCAGCTTCATTAGTTGGTCTCGTGACTCGAGCATCCAACAACTTCAGGATAAGATCCATATCTGCAGACGAAACAATTTTAATAGTTGGTCTTGCAACCCCAAATTTGAGACCGTCATGCTCCAATACCTTAAGAGCTTAAACTGTATAGACTCTAGCAAACATACGAGTATAAACTGTGTTAACGTTGGTCAATGCGTTACAGTAAAGATCGATGTCGGTCAACGCATCAGCAATCTCGCCAAACTAAGACAAACGATGATTTCAGGGAGTTCAATCGGATTCAGATATGAATTTCTGACGAAGATAATCAGTTCAAAGTCAACTCAATGACACGAGCTAAATTCAGAAACTTACGCATCAACTTCAGTTCAAGATTTTGACAACGGTCGGACGATAAACGCAGCGCCGGAAGAACTTCATCTATTCGACAAAACACTGAATAGGCTGAAGGTTGAAGAAGTCAAGAATTGAAACCAGCTACAGGTCCTTTGACACTAACTGAAGGAGGGGCCTATCATATCCAAAGCATTCCAGACTCCTCTATAAAAGAATGAGTCCGAAATACTTTGGAGGGGGTATCTGTAGGCGTCTAAAAAAGCCTATAGGTATCCGTACATAGCTCGAGACAAAGAGAAGGCGATGAACGTCATTATCCAAATCGAAAAGGATTATCCGAGTCAAAGAGGATCATCTAACGCCGACTAGTGCATGATGCGAAACGGTGAACCGAGTGGCCTGCACGCTCAAGAATCAGCTCGCGCGCGTCGGTCAACACGCGCGCGTCAATCAGGTTGTGCGCATCGGTCAACACGCGCTCGTTATTCAGCTCGCGCGCATCAAATCAACGTGCGCCCAACAATAAACTCACGCGTGTCGGTCAAATCGCATGCGTCGGTCAACTCACGCATGTCAGTCAACTCGCGCGGAGCGTACAAGTCAACAAGACGATCAAATACGCAAACCGGTGGAAAATACAAGTCCCGGAGGAACCGGAAAACACAAATCAGTGAAGCAAAACTCCCAGCGCGCCACGCGGGACGGACCAAACCGACCCGCGCCAACACGGGTCGGACTCAACCGACCCGCGCCCGTGCGGGTCGGATCCTCCGACCCGCGCAAGCGAGGGTCAGATTCGCTCGCGCA
>BQKN01064378.1:222217-232775 GCA_022839385.1 Asparagus kiusianus | reverse complement strand
GGGGGGGGGGGGGGGGGGGGGGGGGGGGGGCGGGGGAGAGCCGGGGTTCCTCCTCCGGCGGAGGCGGGATGAGCAGGGCCGCGGTGGTGGTGATCGTTCTCGGTGACTTCGCGGCGCTGCTGGTGGTGTCGGGGCTTCTGTTCTGCTACTTCTGGCGGAAGTCCAGGGGGAGGGGTGCGTCGGGGGTTCGGGAGGGCGAGAAGGTCGTGTACTCCTCCGTCGCCGCCGCGGTTGCTAGTAACTTGGGAAGCGGGGGGAACGGGTTTGAGAGAGGGAAGATGGTCGTGTACTACTCAATTCTAAGATTGTTGTACTGATGATCCTTATGTTGCATCCAGAATTGCTTGTAACGTGTTATGTTTCATTGTTTAGTTGATTATACTATGTGTTCTTATGGTTTGGTTGTACTTAGATCAAAATTTAATAAAATGTATTGTGTCTATTTAGTGATCAATTTTGGTGTAATTTGTTACGATTGTGTGTGAAATATATTGTGGTTGTCATGTGAATATGTACAACTTCTTTCAAATAGAACTTGATGTGCATAATAAACTGAAGATTATATATAAATTATGTTTATCAAAACCTGAATATTATGATACATAATATGTACATAATCTTGAGGTTATTGTGTACATAATATATACAAATCATGTATATAATCTTCAAGTTACAATACACTATTAAATCTCATTATATGTTAACTTTCTTCATAAATTATGTTAACTTTTATCATTATATGTTAACTCTTATCGTAACATGTTAACTTTCAGCTGAACATGTTAATGTTCATCATAATATGTTAACTTTCACTGTTACATGTTAACTTTCATAATAACATGTTAACTTTCTTCATAAATCAAATTAACTTTCATCATTATATGTTAGTTCTCTTCGTAACATGTTAACTTTTAGTTGAACATGTTAAATTTCAGCATAATATGTTAACATTCACTATTACATGTTAACTTTTACCATAATATGTTAATTTTTAACTGAACATGCATGTTAACATTCATCATAACATGTTAACTTTCAAACATGTTAATGTTCACTATAATAAATTTTTTTACATTCTTACAGCTGATATTGCTTGAATAAACGATATGATTAGACTTACAATCTTAGATATTATAAAAATATAATACAATGTGCTACACAAGTCTTGACAACCTACATTGCTCTACTAAAAGTATTGTACTAATAAGCAATCCACACCAATCACCAATTATATTCATAGCTTTTTTTTAAACGTTTCTACGAAAATAAAGCAGTGAAAGTTAACAGGTTTGGATGAAAGTTAACATAAAGCAGCAAAAGTTA
Source organism: Asparagus kiusianus (assembly GCA_022839385.1). Classification (NCBI taxonomy): domain Eukaryota; kingdom Viridiplantae; phylum Streptophyta; class Magnoliopsida; order Asparagales; family Asparagaceae; genus Asparagus; species Asparagus kiusianus. Next base: position 231,452 of record BQKN01064378.1, on the reverse strand, counting down.
ACATTCAATATGAAAAGTTAACATACTAGGATGAAAGTTAACACGTTCTGCTAAAAGTCAACATAGAACTATTATAGTTAACATTTTCCCCTTTCTTTCTCCTGTTTTTATTTTTCCCTTTTGTTTTTCTGCTATTTTTTCTGCCAAAGATATACAAGAACTCAATAATCTTAACATGTAACTATTATAGCTTCAATTTAATATATTATGATGAAAGTTAACATGTAATAGGAAATGTTAACATATTATGATGAAAGTTAACATGTTCAGCTGAAAGTTAGCATGTTATGATGAACGTTAACATGGTTAGTTGAAACTTAACGTGTTATGAGTACACACTTCATGCAAATCAGTGCTAGGTTTTGTCAAATTTCAACTTGAAAGTGCCATTTGGACTGGCAACACGGAGATGACCCATCATTATTTGAAATAATGCAATTAGTGTCTCTACCACAGTCCATTAACAAAAATATGTGACAAGAATCTATTTAATTTTTAATGTCAAGGATACCATGAAAAAAGAAATCAACAAGAAATAGACATCCTCATTTATTAAATTTGAGCTTGAAAGCACCATTTGGACTAATATCACATATGTCATCAGTGTAACAAATAAACAATGTTTTCCACCTCCTCATATGTGACCAACACATATACACTAGCAAATGATAATAGTCAAACAGAACATATACATAAATTCCAGGACATTATAAAAACAAACTCCCCAATTTTTAAGCATCTCTTGAATCAATTTCAGACACAACAGATCTATCATCTTCTTCCTTCAATGAATGTATCATCTCGGCAACTTGACTCATAGTTGGTCGAGCATCGGCAGATTTGTATATGCACTTTAATGCAATCTGAAGAAGCTTCACCATTCTATCTTCAGGCACTCCTTCATAGAGCATTCCCTTATCAAAAATTTTAACTGTCCATTCCTCTCTCACCACAGAATGCACTCACTAAGACAAATCAAAACTATTATTCTGAACAACTAATCATCTCTGGGTTTTCACCTGCATAGATTTTTTTCATCAGTCTCAAATCTTGTTTAATTCCATCAAATTATAACACACACCTGAGATTGAGTCCTTCTCTCTAATAAAACCATTTCTTCTCACCAATGCATTATATCAAACACCTTGTGTGCAAGAAATCTCATCAGGCATCTGCTTGCAAGAAATCAAGATAAAGAACAGATCCACATCAAATCCTCAATACGTTGACATAATTCAACATCAAAACACTCAATTTAATCACAAATTGAACATGGAAGCCCAAAATCCAATACAATGAACTTAAAAACTCAGTCAAATTCAAAAACTCCAACTCAAGCTCAATTAATAAAGATTGTACCTTGTGTGCAAGCAATCCCCATCAGGTTGGGCTTCAAAGACCAATCGAAGGTCTTCCCAAATCGATTAAGCAGAGGGATATTGACGGAGGAGGCGGGGGAGGTCGGGGAGGGGGCCCGGGGAGGGGGTAGGGAGGACGGGTGGGGGGTGTGGGCAAGGGTCTGGAGAAGAAGAAGATGAGGAGAAGAAGAAGAAGAAGAGAGGGGAGAGGAGGCAGAGGAGAAGAAGAAGAAGAAGAGGGGAAGGGTAATTTCGGAAAAAAAATTTCTGGGAGAATGTGAAAGGGCTGAAACATAGGGAAATAATATGGGGGGCTGGGTCACATCCCCTTTCTTTTTTGGGGGCCTTAAAACATTTTTCCCTTTCTTTTTTATTTTCTGTAACTAAGATGTCACGTTGTCGACACTGTCCCTTTGTCAACTGACTTTCACGATAGCATTATTCCCTTTCCCTCGCGGAAAGAAAATATTGTAGAATACTACACGAGCTGCACGAGCATAAGTTTATAAATAATTTTTTTCCTCGTGAAAATTAAAGTATTCTAATATATGCTTTTGTTCTTATTGGTCACTTACATCTTCAATATTTCGAGATCAAAACCCTCAGTTGTTGAGTTTGCTGTTTGATCCATCAAATCTTATTCGTTCTTTCAAATTGGTCATTGCGCTACTTTTTTTCCATCTTGCGTGTAAACTCTGATTGGGTTAGTTCTTAATCCCATACTAGTTTCAGGCCCGTGCGATGCACGGATTTGGTTAATATACAAAAATTAATGTAGCAAAAGAATACAAACAGTTCAAACAGTTTACGAAGCGTTCAAATAGTTTACGAAGTATCTTGTTTGAAAAATTAAAAAGGTAGGGAGAGTTAGTTCAAAGCTCAAGGAGAACTTTTTATTTTTTATTTTTTATTTCAAATTTAATATGGAGAACATTTGTAGAAACTTGACAAGTGACACTTGCAAGAAGATAGCAATTGATATGTTTGCCAAGTGTTGTTTAGGCCCCGTTTGGTTGCAAAAGAGGAATGTGTAAAGCCTGACAAAAGTCTGACAAAAACAACCTTTTTTGTCAGCTTTTTGTCAGGTTTTACACCTTCCTTTTTTGCAACCAAACGGCCCCTTAAAATGGTATGGGTTATTTTTGCCAAGTGGTGTTTTTGCCAAGTGGCGAATTGAAGGGTAACAACTTTTAGTAATAGTATATAGATGATATTTAGAAGAAAAAGTTACTTAGAAGAAATATTCTCTTCGATCTAACATCAGGACACTAAAGGCACTAATTTGGAAGAATTAATTAAGTTTGAGTAACAGCAATTTCAGTGATTTTTTTGAACAAACAATTTGAATGATTTGAGGGATCAATTTCAGAATACTTAAAAATACCGACTAAATGACACCTAACTACCCTATTGTTTCATCACCTTTACACTTAACTACTCTAAGTTGTAAAAAGTAACAGTTTGATGTCCTAAGTGGTAAAAAAATGGCACTTTAATATCCTAAGTTGTAAAAAAAACTAGCACTTAAATACCATATTATTTTACCACATTTATACTTAAATATTCTAAGATGTAAAAAGTAGCATTTTAATACCCTAAGTAATAAGAAAGCAGCACTTTAATACCATAACTTGTAAAAAAGTAGCACTTTAATACCTTTTGTTAGTTGTCAGAATGTATTTCTAAAAATATTCCCATGAAAACTAACAGAATGTACTAATGTGCTAATTTTTTTATAGCTTATGGTATTAAAATGTTATATTTATCTAAGAGTATTTAAGTATAAAGATAATGAAACAACATGGTTATTTAAGTACCATTTAGCCTTCAATACAAAGAGACAGATATCCAAAAGAAATCCTTTAATATATCAAATTTCCAACGACTCGAGGAATGAGCATAAGGGGTACTGCAAGAAATTATCCACAGATATACTTGTACGTATATTCATACAGAAACGTTGATGCACAGAAAAAATTATAGGATTAAGTCCGTAGGATTGCACTCAACAATGAAGGCCCACTAATCTCCTTTGACGTCCAACAACAAGTTCTTGTTGAGATGGTCTGAGATATACAGAAAACATGTCAGATTGACGATGGCGAGTTGTCTACTAATTTCTCTCCGATGTTTAAGTAAGACTCTTGATAATAAAATAGTCAAAATAATAGTAAATCTAAGTTAGGGTTTTAGAAGATGATCCTCCTCAACTAAGGTCGGATGTATTGAGTCTAGGTTAAGATGACGTGGGATAGATCTCTTACCTGTAGGTAGGGCCGTGTATTGTACTAATTGTTGAAGTAAGATCAGATAGTACATGTGTCATCATACTATCAGTTGAGGTAGTTATGGTAGTTACTTAGCTTGCAAGTATGTCCATGTAGCAAGAACTCATTCGCATATGATGGTACAGCTAGCAGACGTATATGTAGATCTGGTAAGTAATGGTAGGTGATAATTAGAGAGATTGAGTTTCCGATTGTTATCTCCTAACACAGTATGTTGAGGTTGTGATACGATTCAAAACAATCATTGCTAATCAGGTAAACCACCATAAAATCTGGCCGGACTAGGATCAAGCATGGTAACTAAACTGAGATGAGTTTACTTGTTATGGACCTATATCGCTATACATGGGCTTTTAGGTTAGGCTATATGATGCGGCATAATTATGTACCAAAATTACAATTACACAATTAATCAAGTTATAGTATAAAAAGTTATCGTTCTCACGAGGAAGGTGATTTTAAGAGATTATTAGAATTGGTTCTTATGTTGTGTGCGTGACAAAATAGAATTAAAGAATAAGTGTGAGAGTTATGATGAGTGAGAGTGATTGTTTTGAATATATACAAGTAACAATAAATTGAATTTGAGCGAAGAGAAGTAAGAATCAAAGAATAGAATAAAAAGCAAGAAAGAGAAAAATCAAGAAAACAAAAGATGGAGGGTTCAATTAAAGATATGAGAAATCTAGAATTGAATCCACTAGCTAATCTCAATTCTTAAATACAAACTATTCTCTTTTTGTTAAATTTAAATTTAGATTTATTAAGTATAGACTATCAAACCATTTAAGGAAAGTATAACCTATCAAATTATCATCTAAGTCAAAATAAAAATCATGATAAGAACAACAACAAGATAGTAATCATAGAATTCATAAGTATAACCTATCAAAAAATTTAAGATAAGCATAGATTATCAAATTCTTCTTCTATTAATTAGTTCTCTAGTTGATTATCCTAAACATGATCATTTTAAGTGTAAGAGAATAATTCATACAATATAAAGAAAATTAGACTAGTTTCATACAATTCTAAGATTACTACAAGAATTAATTTTACATCTTAAGAAATAAAAGAAAGAAGAAAAACAACTAATTACAAAAATAAAAATAAAAAAATCTAAACTATGAACAAGAAATAAATCTAACTACAAAGAATTAAAATCTAAACTACAAAATAAATTACAAAAATTAAATGCAAGAAAATAAATCAAACTCTATAAATTAAAGTACAAAAAGAAATAAAAAGACAAGAAAATAAATCTATACTACAAGCATGAATGTAAGTCTAACTAATAACCAATAATAAAGAAATTACTAAAAAGAAATAAAAGAGAAAAAAAACCTTCAAATTGCTCTTCATCTCCATCTTCATCATCCAACAAAAAGAAGAAAAGAAAAATTTAAAGTGGAGAAAAATTCTTTTATTAATTGCAACAAAAGTTATAAATTTGGAAGGTCTTTTTAATTAAGAGTAACCATGCTCTCCAAATAGAGTTATAAAATTTTTCACCCTCTAACTCCTCACTCTCTACCCCTATTTATAGTAAACATCAATGAATATGAGCCCTTAGATTAAAATTTTATCCAAAACAAGTAAATTTTAGCTCTTAATTCGTAACTGGCTGTACGACGGTATCGATACCAGCATCGATAGGGATATCGATGCCGGTATCGATACGGGTATCGATGCTGGCATCGATACCCAGTTCTCTCCTTTTGCTATCCGAGCTTCTCTTGTTCTTGGACTTGGGCTTTTGGTCTTTGTCATTTCTTCTTCTTCTTAGCTTTAGGCTTTTGGATAAATTAGCAATTGGATTTTCCAATGGGCTTCTTAATTTCTCTTTTGCTTTATTTCTTCATTTACTCAATGGTCTTTGTTGAGAGATGGGATTTTTGGGATTTATTCTTCATTAATCTTTGTCACGCCTCGCTTCCCAAAATACCGGGAATCGGAACGTGAACAAGCCTGCGACGTATTAGATTGAAAAGAAATATACACTATCATTTTTTTTCCTCTTTTCTTTTCTTCTCAACCTAATACGCTAAGCGTCTGGAAATAATACAATGTAAAGGCACAGGTCCCCAATCACAGTAGCGAGAATATAATAAACAACACAGACAGAAAATATACATATCACAACTGAAATATCATCCGAGACACAAAGTTTGGGTCAATCACGCCCTTATTACAAACAGTTCAACTAAGATAGGAAAATACATAGTCCGACAAAATAAGAAGGAAGTACTGCAAAATAACTAAGTCCCTCGAAAGACTAAAGGATAAGGTACTACATAAGTAATCTAGTGTCCATCAGTGATTACGTAAAAGAAAAGGCTAAGCTTTCGTCTGTTCTTCTGTTCCACCTGGAAGACACTCCGGCTGGGTATACTCCTGCTCTAATGCATCATCATACTGGACATGTCCATCCTCTAAATCTGACGTACACCAGAGATAACAAGTGTACGTCAGGGTGCATGGCACACGGCAAGATCCCACAAGGAAAGAATAGAGCGGTCGTGCGACCAATGCAATAATGGTAATAACAATGGAAACATATAACTTGAAATACTAATAATCTAAATATAATTTACTACTAGAATAGAATAATCATAATAAATCCAAGAAATCAACCAAGTAACAAGTCAATCATGCAGCTAGCGATCAGAATAATCATCCAAGTACAGGGTCATACACTAGCTGGAATTAATACTTAAAGATCTATAACTCGAGACGTAGTACGTCGAGCGAAATAATCCAAATAAGGAAACCCTCATGTATATACCATATGTCTCAAATTATAGATAATTAAATATTAACCCTGATCTATGTATGAAAAAAACACAACTGGCCTACATCTCACAAAAAATCATTCCTAGCCAAGTAACTAGCCTTTCTATAACAGGTCACTGGTCACATCTCACATAGAGCCAACACTCATATCACCGGATAATTGACTGTTCACAAATCCCTTACGTGCATCCAAACCCGCGAAACGGTTCGGTGAGAGGACTACACGTAATCTGATTTCGACCTGGTTCGAACTCAAGCAAAACTCGGGTGACGAAACGATTTCACTAACCAAGTGCGAAACGGTTCACTTGGCCTAACAAACTAACCCCAGTGCGAAACGATTCACTGGTTCTAGTCTGAAAGATACATCAACAGTCTTATCCGATCACATGAACATTAACTTCACCATCCCAACTCTTCTCGCTTTCTAAGTCAACATACACAGGTTTCTAAGTCTTAACCAAGACACTTCAGGCCACACTAGTAATGAATTCCTAACGGTTCTTAAGCATAACAAAGAGTAATAAATACAACTAATCATATACAACAAGATCATAACATATCACATAATTAAAATTAAGAAACATAAATCATGAAAAATTCATAATAATCCCTTTTCTAAAATAAATCCTTAAATATTTATAAATGTTCTAAAATAATTCCTTTTATAAAACTTTCTTAAATTATTGAAATTATTCTAAATTAACACTTCATCTTAAAATAAATTCTTTTAAATTATTTATAAATATTCTAAAATAATTCTTTTTATAAAACTTTCTTAAATTATTGAAATTTGTAATGACCGTAAAATTTTGATACTAGTTAAAATAAATTTTTGGTATTTTAAAATATTTAATTATGATTTTTAAAAGAGTAATTGTATTTTTCTCGATTTTCTAGAAATTTTCTATGATTAAAAGTCTAAGTTTTATATTTATTTAAATGGTTTTTATATTTATAAATTAATTTAGTGCAATGAAAATTTTTGGGATTTATCCGTTGTGTTACCAATACTATTACGTATCATTTTGAATAATACATGGTATTATTATTATTATTACGTATATTTTTGTATAATATGCTATAATTATTAATTACTTATTATTTGTATAATTTCTTATACTATTTCTACTATTGCGTATCATCGGTCGTATTAGTACAACTGGTACGTTTTATCGTGTAGATAATTGTCACATAATTATTTGATTTTAAATGTAAGTAAATATATTTTTATTATTAATTATTTCCGTTTAATTGTATAATATGGGTATATTTCGACAGTTTCGTATCAACTGTTGTATTAGCTCAACATGTACGTTTTTATTTGTAGATAATTATTATGTAATTAGTTTAATTTTTAAGTTCCCAAAATTATTTATTTTTAATTATTTTCGTTTAAATAACTAAACTATTTGAAAATACTCTAAGCTGTTGTTTCCCGCGTCAAACCCCCAACAGCTACCCCTCATCACGTTCTCTCCCTCTTCGTTTTTTTCAAAGAAAACGGCACCGCAAAATGAGACTAAGCAGCTCAACATCAATCACATTTTAATTTTTTATTCAATTTTTTTCCCTATAAAAACCTAACCCAACCCCTCTCTCGTACTCACTCTCTCTCTCTCTCTCCTCCATTTCCCAAAAACCTCACCTCAGCTTTCTTCTTTTTCTCTCTCTCTCGAGCTCGAGCTCGAGCTCCGCTTAGCCGCAGCCGCTGACCTCGTCGCCGTTCCTGCTCCGACCGCCGCCGCTCCGGCCTCCCTCGCAGCCCAGACCTCCACCGCAGCAACCCGCCTCCAGCCCTAGCTCCGCGCCACCTCCTCCAGCCGCCTCTGGCCGCCGTTCTGCCTCTGATCCGCCGCCTCCAGCTACCACCAGCCACCCCCTCGTCCTCCTCCCCCTCTCTCGAGCTCTCCCCGTTATCCTCCCCTCCTCCGACGAAGACCAGCGAGCTCCTCCTCCCCTAAGCGCTCCGTCGAGCTGCCACCAGCACCGCCCAACCAGCAACCACCCCGCTGCTCGCCTACAGTACCGCGCCAGCACGACAGCAGCCTTCCACGTCCAGCAACTCCGCCCCGTCAGTCTCAGACCCGCCGTCGAAGATGAATCGTTCGACAAAAACCCCGAGGCAAGATTCCGATACCCTCTTGACTTGTCATTCAATCCACTGTGAATTAATTAGTTGCTCGCACGATCCATATTCTTGCTCAGCATAATTTTAGAATGATCACAAATTAATTATGCATACGAACTCGTTACCCGAATAATTATTCGTTACAAATACGGGACTGTCGTGAACATATTGGACTGAGAACCATAACGTATAGAACTTGTAGGCGTCAAAAATACTTACAGACATCCAAATATCAATTAAAACAACATGGAAGAACAATTTACACGTCATCAAACAACACATGTGGGCGCGGCAGGACAGAGCGCCGCGGCTAAGGCGCGGCAACCCATAGTGCCGCGGCTAAGGCGCGGCAGCATACAGTGTCGCGGTGTAGGCGCTACAATCTAGGGTGTCGCGGCTATTTTAAAGGAGTGCTGTGGCGGTTGCAAGGCAGTTATATGATGGTTTCTGAAGTCCACGTGGTGACATATCAGAAATAGAACGTGTGCTGACGTGGAAAAGCAGTTGAACCACGTAAAAAGGTGGTTAAAGATCGTGGAAGAGCGGTTTTAAGCACGATGGAACGTGCTGGTAACTGCCTCTTCGGCCGCGGCAGCCTATACTGCCGCGCCAATAGCTGCGGCAGTGTAGACTGCAGCGGCCAAAGAGCAACTATTTGGACAGTT
>BQKN01064378.1:211404-221817 GCA_022839385.1 Asparagus kiusianus | reverse complement strand
CCGACCTCCCCCGCCTCCTCCGTCAATATCCCTCTGCTTAATCGATTTGGGAAGACCTTCGATTGGTCTTTGAAGCCCAACCTGATGGGGATTGCTTGCACACAAGGTACAATCTTTATTAATTGAGCTTGAGTTGGAGTTTTTGAATTTGACTGAGTTTTTAAGTTCATTGTATTGGATTTTGGGCTTCCATGTTCAATTTGTGATTAAATTGAGTGTTTTGATGTTGAATTATGTCAACGTATTGAGGATTTGATGTGGATCTGTTCTTTATCTTGATTTCTTGCAAGCAGATGCCTGATGAGATTTCTTGCACACAAGGTGTTTGATATAATGCATTGGTGAGAAGAAATGGTTTTATTAGAGAGAAGGACTCAATCTCAGGTGTGTGTTATAATTTGATGGAATTAAACAAGATTTGAGACTGATGAAAAAAATCTATGCAGGTGAAAACCCAGAGATGATTAGTTGTTCAGAATAATAGTTTTGATTTGTCTTAGTGAGTGCATTCTGTGGTGAGAGAGGAATGGACAGTTAAAATTTTTGATAAGGGAATGCTCTATGAAGGAGTGCCTGAAGATAGAATGGTGAAGCTTCTTCAGATTGCATTAAAGTGCATATACAAATCTGCCGATGCTCGACCAACTATGAGTCAAGTTGCCGAGATGATACATTCATTGAAGGAAGAAGATGATAGATCTGTTGTGTCTGAAATTGATTCAAGAGATGCTTAAAAATTGGGGAGTTTGTTTTTATAATGTCCTGGAATTTATGTATATGTTCTGTTTGACTATTATCATTTGCTAGTGTATATGTGTTGGTCACATATGAGGAGGTGGAAAACATTGTTTATTTGTTACACTGATGACATATGTGATATTAGTCCAAATGGTGCTTTCAAGCTCAAATTTAATAAATGAGGATGTCTATTTCTTGTTGATTTCTTTTTTCATGGTATCCTTGACATTAAAAATTAAATAGATTCTTGTCACATATTTTTGTTAATGGACTGTGGTAGAGACACTAATTGCATTATTTCAAATAATGATGGGTCATCTCCGTGTTGCCAGTCCAAATGGCACTTTCAAGTTGAAATTTGACAAAACCTAGCACTGATTTGCATGAAGTGTGTACTCATAACACGTTAAGTTTCAACTAACCATGTTAACGTTCATCATAACATGCTAACTTTCAGCTGAACATGTTAACTTTCATCATAATATGTTAACATTTCCTATTACATGTTAACTTTCATCATAATATATTAAATTGAAGCTATAATAGTTACATGTTAAGATTATTGAGTTCTTGTATATCTTTGGCAGAAAAAATAGCAGAAAAACAAAAGGGAAAAATAAAAACAGGAGAAAGAAAGGGGAAAATGTTAACTATAATAGTTCTATGTTGACTTTTAGCAGAACGTGTTAACTTTCATCCTAGTATGTTAACTTTTCATATTGAATGTTAACTTTTGCTGCTTTATGTTAACTTTCATCCAAACCTGTTAACTTTCACTGCTTTATTTTCGTAGAAACGTTTAAAAAAAGCTATGAATATAATTGGTGATTGGTGTGGATTGCTTATTAGTACAATACTTTTAGTAGAGCAATGTAGGTTGTCAAGACTTGTGTAGCACATTGTATTATATTTTTATAATATCTAAGATTGTAAGTCTAATCATATCGTTTATTCAAGCAATATCAGCTGTAAGAATGTAAAAAAATTTATTATAGTGAACATTAACATGTTTGAAAGTTAACATGTTATGATGAATGTTAACATGCATGTTCAGTTAAAAATTAACATATTATGGTAAAAGTTAACATGTAATAGTGAATGTTAACATATTATGCTGAAATTTAACATGTTCAACTAAAAGTTAACATGTTACGAAGAGAACTAACATATAATGATGAAAGTTAATTTGATTTATGAAGAAAGTTAACATGTTATTATGAAAGTTAACATGTAACAGTGAAAGTTAACATATTATGATGAACATTAACATGTTCAGCTGAAAGTTAACATGTTACGATAAGAGTTAACATATAATGATAAAAGTTAACATAATTTATGAAGAAAGTTAACATATAATGAGATTTAATAGTGTATTGTAACTTGAAGATTATATACATGATTTGTATATATTATGTACACAATAACCTCAAGATTATGTACATATTATGTATCATAATATTCAGGTTTTGATAAACATAATTTATATATAATCTTCAGTTTATTATGCACATCAAGTTCTATTTGAAAGAAGTTGTACATATTCACATGACAACCACAATATATTTCACACACAATCGTAACAAATTACACCAAAATTGATCACTAAATAGACACAATACATTTTATTAAATTTTGATCTAAGTACAACCAAACCATAAGAACACATAGTATAATCAACTAAACAATGAAACATAACACGTTACAAGCAATTCTGGATGCAACATAAGGATCATCAGTACAACAATCTTAGAATTGAGTAGTACACGACCATCTTCCCTCTCTCAAACCCGTTCCCCCCCGCTTCCCAAGTTACTAGCAACCGCGGCGGCGACGGAGGAGTACACGACCTTCTCGCCCTCCCGAACCCCCGACGCACCCCTCCCCCTGGACTTCCGCCAGAAGTAGCAGAACAGAAGCCCCGACACCACCAGCAGCGCCGCGAAGTCACCGAGAACGATCACCACCACCGCGGCCCTGCTCATCCCGCCTCCGCCGGAGGAGGAACCCCGGCTCTCCCCCGCCCCCCCCCCCCCCCACGGCCACCTCCGGCTTGTCGCCAGGCGTGGACGAGACGACCGCGGGAGCATCGTCTGAAGCCACGTCCTTGCAGGTGGGCAGGGGAGGAGGTCCGTAGAGCGAGGGGTTGTCGAGAAAGGAGGAAGCCGGGAATGAGGAAAGGGAGGGCGGGACGACGTCGGATAAGAGATTGGAGGAGACGTTGAGGTCCTGGAGACTGCGGGGGAGCGTGAGGCCGGAGATGGTGCCGGTGAGCCTGTTGGAGTCGAGACGGAGGGTGAGGAGGCGGGTGAGGTTGCTGAGGGAGATGACGGGGCCGGAGAGGTTGTTGTGGGAGAGATCGAGGCGGGAGAGGCGGGAGAGGGAGGCCAGAGAAGGGGGGAGTTGGCCTGTGAGGCTGTTGTGGGAGAGGAAGAGGAGGCGGAGGGAGGAGAGAGGGGAGAGATCAGGGAGACGGCCGGAGAGGGAGTTGGATTTGAGGCTGAGGATGCGGAGGGAGGTGAGGGGAGAGAGGAGGGGCAGGGTGGCCCCCGCGAGGGAGAGGTTTTTGAGGACGAGGCGGGTGATGCGATGGGGGGAGCGAGGGGAGCAGGAGACGCTCAGCCAGTTTGCGCAGGGGTCGGTGGCGGGCGACCAGGAGATGAGAGAGTTGAGCGGGTCGGAGGCATTCTTGAAGTTGAGGAGAGCTTTGGCGTCCGAATCTAAGGAGGATGAGGAGGCTACAGGGAGATGCTGGTGGAGGAGGAGGAGGAGGAGGAGGATAAGGGAGAGCAAGTGTATTTGCATTTTTGGAGGAGGAGAAGAAGAAGAAGAGAGGGGAGAGGAGGCAGAGGAGAAGAAGAAGAAGAAGAGGGGAAGGGTAATTTCGGGAAAAAATTTTCTGGGAGAGTGTGAAAGGGCTGAAACATAAGGGAAATAATATGGGGGGCTGGGTCACATCCCCTTTCTTTTTTGGGGGCCTTAAAACATTTTTCCCAAAAAGAAATAATTGAGTCAAGGCTTCAAAAAACAAATCTCATGTGGCCCAGTCTTAAAAGACCCAACAAAATATGTCTCAGTCCTAAAAGCCTATATATATACACATGCAATTGATGTATTTGTGCTCATCTTCCGAAATTGCCCTCTTCTCACGAAAACCCATCCCATCAGGTACGACGCCGGTCGAAATAAATGTTAGATGACAGCGAAAATGGAGGGAAAAAGACCTGGATTCTCTTCATTACTGCTCTATCTCATCTTCTATTATTTATTTTATTGTTTTACTCTCTCATTTATGGTACAAGTTGGATTGCACGTGCAATACCCGTGGTAAATTTTTTAATTTATTATTTTATTATTGATTAATTTCATTATGATTTATTTAATTTAATCTATGTTTCGAACATATGGATAGAATTTAAAAATTTAAAAGGATTAAATAATGAAATTACATTTATGTGTCAACTAGGTGATAATAGATTGTTTACATATTTAACAATAAAAAACAATGAATAATTTTATAAAAGAATTTTATTTGATATACACCATTGATTTTCAATCAACCAATGTTACCTATATACAGTTGACAGCAGACAACCTATTTAGTCATAATCATCAAATATAGATGTTACTAAAGTAGTAGCATCAAATTTTTTTCTTTAGTCTTACTTATTTCTATCTCCTCAAAACAATTAATAGTCATGCAACAAGCAGTAGATCGAGATACTGTAAATATCTCTCTTTATCATTGGATATTTTGAGCTTTAATGGTTCCAAATTTCTTTTGGGCAGTTAGCTACTTATGCCTATTAGGAGCGTGATATTTTTTGATTACATGTCTATGAAATTCATCGAATCAAAGTAAATCACAAGATGGTTAAAAATTGCGAAGATAGTATAGAGCAAGGTGTTTTAAGAAGGTAAAGAACCAAAGAATCATACTCTTAAAACAGAAGTTATGTCATTGATAAAGTCAATTGCAGATGAAACCAAATGAGGATAACCATGATAGTATAGTTAAACATAATCTTATTCGTCTTTACAGATATGGTTCATCTTTAATTGATAATTCTCCTGTAGAGTTCACTCTTAGATTGGGCTCCAATAAGTTTCTTATTAGAATGAAATTCAGCTGTCATAGATCCATTGAAGCTCGCTTATCACAGGCTAAAAACAATTGACATATAGAACTATTGAATCACCAAAGCTTTTTTTTTTTGAGTCATTTGCTACTCGAGGTTTTTTAGTAAGCTGCCTACATTTATGGCTTCTCCCAAGGCATGGCGACGAGAAGGCTATGCTAAGCAATCACTTCTTCTCTCTTCTTTATCACCTAAATGAAAGTTTTCAACCACTTGTTCTCCCTTCTTATTGAGAAATTCTCTTGCGGGTTCGACCACCGTCCATCCTTTGACCTGCCCTCGGCAAAGAGGGCAAAAATCAAGTTCTAAGTTTTCATCATCGTCGTTGGTTTTGGTGAAGGCTTTATTGAACTGGTCGAGGCAATTGGAGTGGCGATGGCTGGTGGCACACATGTAGGGACGGCAACCCTTGTCGTGGGAGGAGCAGAGGAGGAGCATAGCGTTGTGTGGGGACTCCATGCATTCTAAGCATTTGGCATCCTCCCAAACTTTTTTCTGTAATGCTAAGGATGGTGATATACTCCTTGGGTTGCCTATGCCTGTGACATCATAATGTTGTAAACGAAGAGGGTATATAGTTGAGATGATACGACGAGTAAGTGATCTGCTACGGTGACTCCTGACAATTCTTTCCATTTTATATGAATAACGAAAACAAAGAAAAAGGAAAATAACCAGATAAAAAATAAATCAATATTTAATGTTATTCGTTAAGAACGCGTATACACTCGTAGGAAACAATAGGTGAAGTTAGCACAAATTCCTTCTACTCTGACACCATTTAAGCCAACCACCTGACGTAAGTTCTTTATGGCAAATATCCATTCAAAAGTCACGAAATTGCATATATAGTCAACTCTAGGTTGGAGATAATAGGTTATAGTATTAAACCTCATAGAACTCTTGCCAGGTTTTAAAGTACATGATCTAGCTCTTGTGAATCTTTTGATCTATGACCATCTACCATTTCATCCAATTGTGCTAGGAACATAAAAATAGCCAGTTCAAAATATAATAGACCCCAAAATGTGTATATGCATACATTATCTAGATGTTAAAAAAGAAAAAGAAACCTATTTCATAAGCAAGTCATTGAAAGAATGCAATGCAGACAAGAATGCAGTCTTTACGTATATTTTTAGGTAAACGAATATGTGACATGTTTTTTTAGATCCAGATTTCCCACACTTCAGGCCCGAAGCTACCTTTTCAGTCACTAAGAGATCTTTAAACTTTGGATAAGATTTGATCTTGGAAGGAGGTTTGGTTTTGTAAATTATTTCAGCTGAAAAAAATGAAAGAAAGAAAAAAATGCTGCTATTGCTCGAGTGGCCATGGATGGTACAACCGATCCTCATAGAGTTGCAGGCA
Organism: Asparagus kiusianus; assembly: GCA_022839385.1. NCBI lineage: Eukaryota > Viridiplantae > Streptophyta > Magnoliopsida > Asparagales > Asparagaceae > Asparagus > Asparagus kiusianus. The sequence goes on along the minus strand of BQKN01064378.1, from coordinate 215,572 downwards.
ACACTTAACGGATCTTGATCTTATATTATAACATACATATAAGATACAAACTAATACGGGCATTGAACACACAAAAAACACACCCACCAACATACAGAGTGACACACACAAACACAAGTGCACACAGATACAGCTGCACACAAATGCATACATACAAGATTGTAAACGTGGAAGTATGTTCATTTTTTAAATTATTCTTACTAAAAAATAAGGGAGAAAAAGAAGTGTTCTGTGTTGATTGTAGTTTTATACTTGGTCCTGAAATAGTTAAAACATGTATTGGAGCGCTAACCATTCTAAATTTGAAGTACGAAATTTAGTAATTTGTATGTCAGTGTTGAATTTACATTAATTGTTTGTGTAATTAATATCTTCACCTTCAGTTTAAAATATTGATGATGCATGTATTTCGCTCCACAATTTCTATTCATATTTTTTCCTTGAATGTTTTTTCATACTTTCTAAAATTTAATTTTATGACCAATGAGATTACATACCAAAAAGGCATATATTGGTTTCCCTAATTTTGAAATAGCCCTGATTTTAAGGAATTTGATGATAAATGTGATAGAATCATTTGGTGAAAGGTCTGGTTAACATAAAATCTGAAAATAATAGTATTAAAAGATCAACATATATATATATATATATCTTTATTTTATTTACAAAAGTAACCGCTTCCTCAACCTCTACAGGCTTCTTTTCTTCAAGGAGCTTGATCTCGTAACATCTCGGCAGTAAAGTGATAAACCGTAGAATTAGATCTCTATGCCCCCTAAATAACTCTTTCACCCTCGCTATAACCCCACCAGTGTCAATCCTAAAACCAATAAATAACACAAAAAATTAAAGCAAAGGGATAAAATTAACAAGCAATTAAAGTATCCCAAATTTAGAAGTTTTCAACCTTGAGCTCTTGAAGTCCTTCATGACATTAAGGAATTCATCCTATTTCCCCTCTTATCCTGAAATATATCTTCTAGACTTTAGATAATGAAGGGCATCGCTTGCTGTGAGCTTCGGACTATTACTGAAATACTCTTTTAAGTTATGAATAATTAGGTTTGTCATCAAAACATAGTGAACGGCAGTAGTGGAAGTTGGATTCAAATTAAGTAGGATATACACTGCAAAATGCTTGAAGATAATATATCAATATTGTCATGATTAAAAATTTATATATCTATTTAGTCATTATTAAGAAAAGTAAGAAAAGATGTTGTCAAGGCTCTCAACTTCATTATGTGAATTAGATCTTACCTCCAATAGAGGTGATAACTTTTCTTTCACTAATTTTTTTCATATTTTTACTTCTTCGTTCCAGCTTTTAGAACTTGCCAGGGAAGACCAGAAACAAAAGAAAATTAAACTTTTGTTACACCATACTATGGACAAAGCTATTAAAAATGAAGTTGAGATAGACACCAGACCTTCCTCTTTAAAAATACGTGAGAACAAACCCAAGAGATTCCAGATCATCCCTCCTATTTTGTTCTTAAGATTCCAAATGCAAGTCAAGCATATAAAATATGATAACTATATGCCAACCTCATCAAAAGGGTCATCCTAATAAAAGTAAACCTATAGAGTTTGTTGGCATACTACAGACAAAATAAGCTTGCAAGCAAGTAATAACAATGCCCATTGCTTACAAAGATAAATGAGAGGACCAAAGATGGAAGGCATTAAACCATACGTGTATTTCAAAACACACCAACATCCAAAGGATAGAGCATTCACTACAAAAATATAGAAAAGAGAGTGCTTCCCTACAGGCTAAACATAAAATATTACATGTCATGACCTTGTAGATGTCAGGCTACAAGTAGACAAACATTCATGATTCATCACATAGATTCCACAAAATAACAAATCATACGACAGCCCAACAATACGGGGTTAAGAACAGGAAAGTTTGTATGTAATATAACTTGAAACCACAAGTCTATGCGGTATCTAGTAAAGTCGCCACCCATGGATCTATGAACATCATTAAAGCAACCAGACCGTAATGAGAAACATACTCAATTGGCACGACCTCGAATAACATCAAGGCCCATCTCCGTAGTAGGATCGGTGACTTGCAGCTCCACCTGAATACCATCCAACTCCCTCTTGAACCTATCGTTGGAGCTTGCATAGAGCATCTTACTTCTCACCCTCGCAATGTCTGGAGACCTTCATGCAAGGAAAAACAACTACAAATCATTACCGCTACCTAAATCCATATATTATAGAAAAATTTAGTAATTTACCAAGCAATGAAGAAGAACTTGTTCTTCTGGCAGTTCTCCTTGGTGACAAAATCAAAGTCATAAATCGCATATCAACATTCATTCTCATGAAGGCTCGCAGTGAAATCCTCGTAGCTCATAGCGGGTTAACCAAAAATACTCCTAAAAACCAACATAAATAAGTGTGCATATAATTGAGTGACAGTTGGGAGACACTCGTCGAATCAATGTTACACAAAGCACTAAATATAGCTTGTCAGTGAAAAGAGCACTCTGACCTTGTTCATATTGTAAAGAGCTTCAACCATATCTGATGATCTATTCCTAACTGTACCAGGCACCTGGATATCCAAATGAATAAATGATTGCATTATATTAGGGAGACCTGTAACTACATTATTGCTTGCAGGTATGCTGTTAACTAAAATACTTTTAAATCAAAATCAAGCCTCCAACAATGAGGTAACCTTCTCCAATCCTTGCCATGTTTCCGATAAGCTTCGTAGAACCGCTCGAGCTCCTCTTTTCTCCATTGAGGCCCAAGCATGTCATATAATTTCTTTTTCTGTGAATGTGAAATGCCAAGAAAATGTGGAAAGTTAGCAAACAACTTTTGTATTAACTACAAGACAATCAGTTCTAGAAAATAAAAATTGGAGAATAATATTATGTGCAATAGATCATTCAGGGAATAAGGCGTAGAATGCGTCATCTCATCTAAAAAAATTAAAAGGCCAACAATGTGAAACAACCGTTCAAAAGATGAACAATGAATCAAAGATCCAACAATAGGCATTTTCCTTGATTATTGAACAAATTAATCACAAAAGAAACCAAAAATTTTGCCAATATAACAAAAGTACTTACGCGTGGCCTACTTTTATTCGCATTTGTTGCATCTATATCAGCCCATTCTTCATTTATTTTAGCAAAGCGGTTGTTCACGCCTCTAGATTTTCTGGTTGAAGCCATTAAAACTTCTTCGCCTGCATAAGTATGAAAATGTGATACACCATCATATATCATGTCACTAACAATTGCACATCAAAGGTTTGCAAAATAAAAGCATTCCAAGATGAAGCTATAAGAAAGAGATAACTAATAAAATATGAAAGACTATATTCAAAACTCATGAGGTAAAACCCCTTCCTTTAATATGGAAACTGATATGTAATTTAAATAAAAAAACAAAGGGCAAGGAGAGCAACCACTTCCTTCAAGCATTTTTGGTCACTTACAGCAAACAACAACAACAAATAGATTTAGTATTCCAACCGCTAATAGAACGTTTGAAATCAACCGTCATTTACCAAGTGCACAATGGATCTGCCATAGCTTTAAGAAGGGGGAAAAATAAACAACAAATTTAGAATCCATACAATTTACACTAGAAACTGCTCATTAAGGGGTATCATCATTCAAAGAAAGAATAAAAAGAAGGTTAATAAATGTTCCTCTAGGCAAGTAAACACCCTTCCAAAAGCGAACACAGGTAGATGCATGTGAAGAATGCAAAACTTTGAAACACATATCAATTCCCTGATGCGATGGCACTTGCATCAGGCTGAAGACTTGTGAAAGTTTGTGTGGCTCAAAAAAGTCCATGAAAGAGATGAAGGTATTGCAACACAATCTCCTAAAAATTTTGAAATATTGTGGTTCATAGGACTAAAGGCTTGAATGTGGTCCCAGATACATTTAACATATGAATCCATAGGTAGTGAGACTTATTTGGTTAACTTTTGGTGAATTCTGCGTAGTGTTTATAGACAATTGAGGAAATGGCTAACAATGAGACGTTTCGCTGCGCTTGTGCTTGACATCTACTCGGCTCAAGTTGAGTTTCAATTGAAAGCCCATCCAAAGGTCCATTAAGACGTCTGCAGTACATTTGTTTTCTCGTTTGTCTGTATGTAGGAGACAGACAACAGATA
>BQKN01064378.1:174348-211394 GCA_022839385.1 Asparagus kiusianus | reverse complement strand
GGAAAGATCGAGATTCAACTTACTTTCTAATCTTGCTCCAGCTTCCCTTCAATTATTGAAACCCTCGTCGCTTGAAACTGCAGGAAATCGAGAATTAGGGCAAAATTAGAACAAAAGAAGAGGAATCAAGAACAAAAAGGGGAGAGGGTGAAAGGTTTTGTATAGCAGAGTGAAGAAGCAGAAGGAAAAAATATCAGATTTGATAACCGACAATTGATGAGGTAGAGTGAGTGGGACTATTTTGCCGGAGGAAATTCGTAACCGAAGGAACGGACAATGAAAGGAACGAAGATTTAGGCCTGGTTTGGTAGCCGGGAATGAGGTGGAATGGAATTCTCCCTTCTCATTCTAAGGGCCTGTTCGTTTACTTTCCTCCACTTTCCAAAACCCACTTTCCTTCACTTTTTCACTTTCCTCCACTTTTCAAAACCCACTTTTCTTCACTTTCTCCACTTTCCTCCAATAATATTGTGACAACTCATCCCACCATATCTCATTTCATACTTTTAAAAATAAACAAAACACAAGAAATGAGTCACATCAATCAACTCATCTAACTCACTTTCCCCCACTTTTCTTCATTTTCTATCATCTTTAAAAATTACTCATATCATCCAATAATATGGTGACAACTCATCACATCTCATTAAAATTTCCTTCCATCACTTTCCTCCAAAAAAATAAGGATTACAAAGGAAAAGTCACATCATCTCATCATCCAATAATATGGTGACAACTCATCTCATCTCATCTCACCTCATCTATTTTCCCCCACCTTTAAGAATGAACCAAACACAAGAAAAAAAATCAAAACAAGGAAAGTGGAGGAAAACATCAAAAATTACTCACATCAACCAATAATATAGTGACAGCTCATACTTTCCCCCACTTTCTTTTATAGCTTTGACGAACCAAACCTCTGAAAGTGGAGGAAAACATCAAAAATTATTTTCCTTTCCCTCACTTTCCCCTACTTTCTGCATTTTTTTGCGAAACAAACAGGCCCTAAACCTATTTTGTAGATGTTAGAATGATCATTCCCAAGGAATGACTATTCCCACTTTTTGTGGGAATAAGCATTTCAAGTGAGAAAATAGAGAATGATCATTCCCATTCAAGCAAGAATCAAATCAGGTAGGATTTTTTTTAAATTATACCCCTATTAATAATAAAAATAAACCAAAAAATAATGGCTCTTTGACTGTGTATTAGGGAATGTAAATCACATTTTCTCTCTCTTTAGCATGCACCGAAATAAACGCCGCCTCTCCTTTCTATTCTGAAATAAACATCGCCTCTCCTTTCAAGGGAATGTAAATCATATTTTCTCTCTCTTTAGCCTGCACCGAAATAAACGCCGTCTCTCTCTTTGACTACGTATTTAGGCTAGTATATCATTTTGCTATTTAGAAACTTATTATTTTAGTTGGTATTCTTTTATGGATTTTTTTAGTATGATATGGGTGATTTTGATACTTTATCAAATGAGTTAATTTATATATCTAGAACTGTGAATTGTGGATATGATTTTTTATATATTTTTTGGACCTATGAAAGATGCGATAATCTTTTATTTATTTTTCTTTAATTTTTTAAGACTAAGAAATAGTGAGTATTGTTTAAAAAAATATAAACAGAACATATACTTGAGAGATAACATGCACATTAGTATAACACATACCTAAATTAATATAAGCTATGCATAAATAAAATTGTTTAGTTATTATCATTAATGTTTATTTTTATCTTATTAAAAATATATGTTGTTGTAAGGGCATTATTAGAAAATGAGATTTCATTCTCACTTGTGAACTAGTGATACCAAACATGGGATGAGAATGAGATTTTTATTCTAGCTTCATTCTACAAAGGTACCCAAACATGAGAATGAGAATGACCATTCTATTCCCACATACAATCCATTCCATTCCTTCTTCCATTCTATTCCTTCTTCCATTCCATTCTCACTTCTGTCCATTCCCGCGTACCAAATGAGGCGTTAGGGCTTTACATTTGTTAATTTTTGAGTAACGAAAAAAGAAAAGGTAACTTTGTTAAATTAATGAAAGATGAAGGGTATTTTGGGACAAAGAAAGTTTTTCTAGTACTCCCTCTTTTAAAAGGAGAATGATTAGAGTTTTGTTCTTCAACTTTGAACTACCCCTTGTATCCTAAAAATTCCCTCAATTATTCTTCACAACCGTCGTCCATATTAATGGCCGCTAATTATCAATGCTAAGTTCTACAACAAGCTTTTTAAAACTAAAATTTAATGAGTTTGAAGGACTGAAAGTTCCTTAGGAAGCTTTATTATTGATACATGAATCTGAGAGGCACACGAATCTGAGTTTTTTGATAGAGAATGAAGATCATATGAAGCGTATGTTGGAGCATAATCGAAAAATTGCTTGCATGGAGATTCGTATGCAAGCTATTGTTGATATAGAGGGTTCTACTTCTGAAAAAATATAAAAAGTTCTAACCGAAATGTAAGTAATCGTTAACCTGTTGTTAAAATTAGGGTTTGTGTGATGTAAGCTTTGTGATTTCAAGTTTCATACTACAGACCCATCTTAAATGTTAACTATTCCTGTTGTTTGTTAACTATTCTTATTATCTGTTAACTATCATAGCTATCTGTTAACTTTCACCTAAACCTGTTAACTCCTCATGTTGTCTGTTAACTATCACAGCTATCTGTTAACTCTCACATGAACCTATTAACTATTCCTGTCGTCTGTTAACTATCATCGTTACCTATTAACTTTCACATGAACCTATTACTTTTCACGATCATAAGTTTATTTTATAGTTTATTTTGAAATCTAACTGATTTCTTAATTTGTGCAGTAGTGATACTTTTTTGAATTTAGAATATAATCATACTGCTCCAAGAAGTACTTCTAATTCAGAGAGGATCCCAAATGATTGTTCATCTGGTGAGAATTTAATGAGATCAGATAACATTTTCAATAATACTTTCATCATTCCTCAAGGTGGCACACAACATTAACTGAAAAGGGTCAACAATTTCAAAGTACAAATGAATTAAGACTAGCTTTGTAATACTATTTTATGGCGAAAATTTTTGATTATGAATTTGTAAAGAATAAACTCAAACTAATTACTGTGAATTACTATGTAGAACTATAATTTTGGTAGAGCAATATAGGTTGTCAAGACTTTAGTAGCTCATTATGGAAGAATTTTGTAAGCTTTAAGAATGCAAGACCAATTAAATTGTGTATTCAAGCTATATTAGCTGTAAGAATGTAAGACTAATCAATATAAAGTACATGTTTACTATATGTTGGCTATTTATGTGTCCTGTTAACTATCTCAGTTAGCTATTAACTTTCACTTTAACTTGTAAACCTTTAGCTTTTCCTATTAACTTTCACTGAAAGTTGTTAACTCTAGGTATTACTTGTTAATTATATATTGTATGAACAATAAACGTTCAAATTGATAGTAAAAAGAATCTAATTGATGATTAGTATGGATTGCTATATAGAACTATACTTTTAGTAGAACAATATAGGTTGTCAAGACTTTTGTACCTCATTATGGAAGAATTTTGTAAGCTTTAAGAATGTAAGACCAATCAAATTGTGTATTAAAACTATATCAGCTGTAAGAATGTAAGACTAATCAATATAAAGTACATGTTTATTATATGTCGGCTATTTATATTTCCTGTTAACTATCTTAGTTAGCTGTTAGCTTTCACTTGAATCTATTAACTTTTAGCTTTTCCTGTTAACTTTCACTAAAGTTAACAGGTAAGATTCACAACTAATTTTTCATAGTTCATGATCAACTCATACAATCAAAAAATTTGTGTAATTTTGATGATTATGTACACACATCTGCACAATAATATCTCTATAACATTTTCTTTGTACATGACCTGTTATTATCACATTTTAGGAAACCACATCTCTCTTTGGTATTTCATCAAACACTCTATAGGCATTCATAAAATTTTAGCCCAAATAATATCATTTTAACCTGCAAGCCAACTCGTCCACCTCGCAAGCATTTTGACAAGTAACATATATGTCCCAAAATCCTCATTATCCTTATTATCCTCCTCCTCCTCCTCCTTCATTACCCACTAGATATGAGCCCTAACCCTAACCTTCATCTCCTACCGCCTTCTACGCCTCTTGCAGACCACTCTCCATCTCGTCCACCTCTACACCTTCCTCTTCCTTATCTTCTACTTCTCCTCCATCAACCTCCTCAAGACCATCGAATCCCTCCTCTTTCAGACCTGACTCGATTAAAGGGGATATAATGAGTTGATGATTAGATTTAAGGGATTTAGTGAGTTTCTCTGGCCACTGACACGATCCGTCTACCTTCCTCCTCCTTATCTCCTGCTTCTCCTCCGACAACTTCCTCAACCTCGTCGAATCCCTCCTCTCTCATATCTGACCCGATTAAAGGGGATTTAGTGAGTTGTTAATAAGATTGAAGGGATCTAATGAGTTTAGTCAGAATATTAAAGATGAAACTGTAAACTAAAGATGAATCTTGGGTTGGACAAATTATTGATGGAAAATACTTTAATTTCAAGCAAACAGTGTTAATGTAGACTACAGTCTCATCTTTGGAAGAGGAGAGAAGTTGAAGACCAAATATGCATTATATTGTTCAATTAAAATTACCCAAAAAGATATACAAAGATGAAAGACACTGAGATTTCTCCTATGTAGCCTCTTACAATGTGCTCACTAGAACTTTGTTTAACAATGTGAAGAACTTGGTTATTGCAGTACAAGTTTTCCAAAAAAAATGGAGGGTCTAGATATGCACATTTATGGAGCTTTGATTGATAAATTAGCAAAAAAATTATTTGTTGGTTGCTAAATTTCTGAGTTAGATGTTAAGCTTACGAGATAATTATTAAACTTATTATTTAGTTGTTAAACTTATAAGATAGTTGTAAACTATATTAGTTAGTTGCTAAAATTACGTGTTAGTTATTATAAGTTTTGTAATTTTTATTCATTAATTGTCAAGTGGTTTTAGATTGACTGTCAACCTTACGGTATAGTTGTTAAGGTTACACTTTAGTTGTTAACCTTAGAGTTTGGTTGTTAAGGTTATAATGCAGTTCTTAAGGTTATAGTTTAGTTGTTAACCTTACACTTGGTTGTTAACCTTACAACTTAGTTTTTATAGTTACAGTTTAGTTGTTAACCTTATAGTATTAACCATAGTGAGTAATTGTTAAGGTTACAGCTTAGTTGATGATCTTACAAATTGGTTGTTAATGTTACAGTAGAGATGTTAATGTTTTTGTTTTATTAATGTGGGTAGTAGTTGTTAATGATTTTTATTTCTTTATATATAGGTATGACTATGGGATTTACGTGTACTTATATATAAAAGCTATTTTTGATGGAAAAGATGTCTTGCACCTCATGCTATAAGATCACTTTACGTGGTTCATACAAGTGTTGATGTTAGTTATCGAATAGGGGGTTATTTTGTGGATTATGAGGGGTGTTAGAGTCCTCAAGCTTGCTCAGATAGTTGGTTCCTAAGCCAGAAATTCTTTTCTACACAGAAGAATTCGTGAGAGGTCGAAGTTAGGATCTCTGGTGATTCCTCCAATGATCAAGTCAGCTCAAAGCTTGAGTGGAGAAAGTAAGAATTAAGTAGGAAATGAAATTGCTCAAAGTTGCTTAAAAAATAGTTTACCCTAGGCAGTAGGCCTCAATTCCCTTTTATAGTAGATTAGAAGAGTAGATAGGTAACTTTGACCGAGTCTAGCTGGTGGCTTGGTCGTTATCTACTTTATGAGTGTCAGCCGCTGAAGGGGGTTAGTCATCCCGGTGCTTAATGTGGGGGTGACAAGATGCACGTAGTGCTGATGAGGTCTGATGAGTCATAAAGACTTTCGGGGGTGGAGTAATAATGATTCTGATCATGCAATTAAGGTGATGGCGATTGACTATCGATGGGGGGCTTGAGGGTGCACTGCCTTCCGATTCATCTCACTAGGGGTTAGTAAATACTACTTTTTTAGTCGGCTTCATAAGTTGTCAGCCTGAAAGGGCCGAACGCCAACAAGGAGTGGAGTTGAATAGAGTGGTGGGCTGAGTGAGGATGCTTCTCATCTCGATCCTGTGGGTAGGTCGACAAGTACCTCTTATTTAGTTAGCTTTGCAAGTTGTCAACTTATTAGGTAGACTGTTGGAGTTACTCGAGTCGTCCCTCTATAAATATAGCTGCTTAGGCACAGGGTGGGACACGTGTCAGCCTTCTAATGGGATCAACACTAACTATTTTGAATGCTATAGTAGTGGCCCCTTTATTCAAACTCGGCTAGCCAAGTCCGATTAAAATTTGAACAGTCGACGATTAGTGATACCCAAGGCATATTTAAAAAAAAAGCGACGGGTCATTCTTGATATGATCTTCTAATGTTACAAGAGATCGTGCACCATCGTCGCCTTGTTTCTTGAGTAGGATGGCATGTCAATCGAAGGACAGTGCTTTAGTTTCTGTGTGGTATGTTCCATATCCGAGGTCGATCTCAGCCATTACCTTCGACCGAGTCAGCTATTCTGATCTCAAAACATGTCCATCTCTGAGCCTATATATATATATATATATATATATATATATATATATATATATCTTGTTTCTGCGAGGAGGCTTTGTTTACACATTCTCTGAGCTCTGAATTCTGAACTCTAGCTCTCTGCATTAGGCGATTTTCGACCAACACTCCGACAATCTTTTATGGCTTCCGCTGTTTCCACCGCCATTCACAATGAGATGAGAATTAATCTCCTTAGGTCAGTTTGTTCGAAGCTCTGTGCAATAGAGTTTGAGGCGTACTATGACTGCTATGATCTTCCTCGAGCTTTCACCTTGTCAGCGCTGGAGATGGGTCACGCTATGTATGATCACAGTAGCATGATGGCTCCGATCTACTTGAGGCACTTAGAGTATGGACTCTGACTATCACTCCACCCCTTCCTATGCTATGTCTTCGAGGCTTTTGGGGTGTCTCCCTCACAAATCATGTTGAACTCCATCACTATATTGGTGGGGCTCATGATAATCTACCATCAAGTTAGAGTTGACCTAACTCTGCGCATACTCGAGCACCTCCTTAGCATCAAGACGGGAAGGAAGGAGGGACACTATTACTTCTAGAACTTGGGTAGCGAGTCATGTCGAACGCCCCTGACTCGAACAAGGACTGGAAGGAAAATTTATATGGATCTTTAGGGCTGACCCCATATTGTCTTGCTCGGCTTGGTCTGAGATCAGGAAAGATGTGCTAAAGCTGGTTCTGCTCACGGCTGAGGAGAAATAAGGGCCTGAGAGGATTCGAGCCTATGTTGGGTCTCAAAGGATCAAGAACCTATTTGAGTAGGCAGTTTTGCGAGCAACCAGCGTATCTAGAGTCCCACCGATTGAGGAAGACAACATCCGAGCAACGATCTGTAGGGTCTCGAAAAAGACAAGACGACTAGTTCTCCTACTGCTTGGTCGTAAGAAGAGATTCTATTGCGTAGTAAGAATATATTTACAATAGTTCCTTTTCAAGTACAGAGGAAGAGAAGATTGATTCAGCTTCTCCTTTGTTTAACGTGGGTTCAATGTGTCGATGAGATACCTCGCTCGATGCTCGTGCCGAGCTTACTTCTCGTTGATGATCGAAGCAAGATTGCTTCAACCCGAGGAGGAAAGAGCCTCTTTCGAGTGCTTTAGCTGCTTGTGGCTGCTGTTGGCTATTAATGTACGTGCGTCTGACTTTTTGGGCCTATAATTCGATGCCTAGGGTCTCCCCAAAAAAAGCCCCCTTGTCATAGCTGCTTATGGCTATTTATAGGCCATTAGTGTGTAACTGATGCCAAAGTTATGGGATTAGGAGCGTAACTGACTCCTTGATTTTAGCCCACATTGACTGACTGAGTCTTTATTTGATGAGATGAGTCTCGTTGCGTGGCGAGGTTCGTCTAATGAGACTAGCTTTGATGCGTAGTGAGGTTCGTCTGACAGGGCGAGTTTCGTTGCGTGGCAAGCTTCATCTCTGGTGATCGAGACTCATTGCGTGGTCAGCCTCATTTTCTGGATGAACTTCGCCTGATGAATTTCATCTTCTAAATGGGTTTCATTTTCTAGAGGAGCTTCGTCTCCAATGATAAGCTTCGTTTTCAATAACGAGCTTCATCTTCTGAAGGAGCTTCGTCTCCAATGATGTACTTCATCTTCTAAATGATGAGGTGTTGAGAGCCTCGGCTGACTGAGACGAGCTTTATTGATTGAAATGAGGTTCGTCATCGTGATAAACCTCGTCATGTTTGAGCAAGCTTCGACACTCTTTTGTCTCTTGGTATTTTTAGTGCCTACAAGACCACCTTCAAAGTTTTTAGACCCAAATTGGGTTGCATGGGATCTAAACTACTTTAAACTTTTTTGGCTATGACAAGCTTGGTCTGCATGATGAGCTTCAATGCTTTGGGGTGAACCTCGTGGTTTCAGATGAACTTTGTTGTTTCAAGGTGAGCCTTGATGTTTTGAGACGAGGTTCGACTGCTTGTAGAGTCTCGTCTCTCCACGCGAGCTTCGTCAGACCCATGTGGGACTGACAGTCATGTCTCTTAGCATTAAATGCTACATGTTTTTTCATCATTGCACTTTTTCAGGCCTTTTGAATGGCCGTCAGCTGACACCTTGAGATTCGCTCCGCATATCTCGGCCATTGATTCAGTTTTCCCGCCTATATATAGGTGGCCGCCTTCTGAGAAGATGGTCTATCTTCTTCAAAATTTCAAACCCTAAGTTGTCTTTGACTCTTGCAAAGCTTTCATCTCCGAGCTCTGATCTTTCTCTTTCTCTTCAAAGCTTCAAACTTTCTCCTTCGTCAAGATCCATGGTCCCTAAAACTACTGCATGCAAGGGCAAGGGAAATAAGACTGCCAGTTCTTCAGGCAATGCCGCTGCGCCTTTACCTATAATATAAGGTAGAATCCTCATCGGATCAAACCTTCGTTGCACAATTGAATGCAAAGTTTGCATTCGAATGATTCCCGTATAACACTTGAACTTTTGATGAGCGGATGGTTGATATGCCCAGTGTAGTTTAATCCTCTCAAGGAGACAAACAATTTCCTCTTCATCTACCCGATACAGTTCTTTTGAGATGAAGTTCGTCATATGGACGAGATTCGTCTGATGGACGAGGTTCGCCCGTTTGGGGAAGTTTGTCTGTCTGACGAAGTTCGTCTATTTGACGAAGTTCGTCTGATGGACGAAGTCCATCTATCTGACGAGACTCGTCTGTTTGTCGAGGTTCATCTAGTTGATGAGGCTTGTTTGTTTGATGAGGCTCGTCCAATAGATGAAGCTTGTACCATAGACGAAGTTCGTCTTTCTTAGGCAAAGCTCGTCTTTTAGTCAAGGCCTACTCTATTTGGATAATTTGGGCTAACTTTATTATCTTGCCTCTTGTAGTTCTGCATTCATCTGCTCTAATTTCTTCGCGTGGTGAGATTGGCTCAGACGCAGCCCGAATCGATGTGGACCATCCTCGCTATCCCACTCTTGAGAATCTCCCAGTCTTTCAGAACCGAAGTCAGGAGGTGTTCCGAAAACTTGCTGAGCCTTCGAGTGCAACTCTGAGGCGCCTAATCTCGGATGCTCCCTTAGAGACAACTGACCGAAATTGGTAGGGGTGAGCATATTTTAGTTTAAACCGAACAAACCGACCGAACCGACCAAAATTTGACAGTTCGGTTCGGTTTTTATTATAGTTCGGGTCGGGTTGGGTTGAATTTTTTTCAACCCGAACCGACCGAATTGTATTACTCATTCTAATTACTATTTGTATCCGCTTAAACCCCACCCATTATAGTTCATATAGAGTTACTTTGTTGTAGCTTGATATTTTTTCTCTCACGCGACCTAATAGCGATAAAATACCCTAACAATGGTGTCCTCTCCAATTCTAGGACTTTTCATTATCTCTAGTTCTCTATCCCTCTCTATTACATATCCGCTTCTTCTACTTTGGACCAATCCACTTTGGAGGTAAGAAACTTAAACCATAATGTTTATTCTAACCTTTTCCTGATTTTCTTCTCGATTAATACATTTTTGGATCAGACTTCTCTTTGGATGAGACTTTTAATTTTATAGGAACTATACCCAATATCCAAGTTATTACATATTTTTTATTTACTTTGTCTATCAGATTGAGATCACTTTAATTCTTTATGTAAGTTTCTCTAAAAAAATATGTAATCTTTGGTAGGAATTAGAGTTTGATTTCTACATCTAATATTCAGTAGCATTTAATAGTTTATGAATTTCAATAAATTAAAGTGTAAAAGACTTATTTCTTCGTCAACAGATTAGAAGTGAAATTGAATTTGGACATAACATTTGTACCCAAGTAAAAACCGAACAAACTAACCCGAACCAAACCGAACCGACTTGAATCGGTTTGCTTCGGTTTTGAATGATATGCAGTTCAGTTCGATTTGGCCAAATTTGGCCAAAAACCGAACCGACTGACCGATTGCACAACCCTAGAAACAGGATTCAAAAGCATGTCTTCCTGTTCGGTGATTCCATGCCTAATCCTGATATGTTGGACCTTGGCACATATCTGTGGCTTAGAATAGTGGGCGAAAGACGCTTCCTCACACCTCCCATGTCGCGTGACCATTCTCTCACCTTTTTGAGAGCTACTTCAATCTCTAGAAAGATGGATTGGGAGTTGACTCCAACACATGATGGGGTTACCTGTGGCTACTTCTTCAAAGGCGGTGCTGGAGTAGATAGTAGTGGTCGTCATGTCATCGACCTACATCCCAGGCTGTGTGACGCCCCTGTTTTTATACATGGTTGCAGTCCAAGGTGAACTCAGAGATGTCAAACCTGCCATGCACCCATACTGTGTAATAATATGTTTCACCAATCATAGTAATATCTTCTAGTGGAATCAAAAGAAGTATAGGTACAAACAAGCGAAAATAAGAAAATAAATACAATAGACATGATGTAGAAAGATAAATCTCGTAAATAAAACTATGTCTCAAATGAATAAAATTATAATACATTTGATCACTGAAATGATGTAGAATATCTCGACATGAATCAACTAAAATGTAACTAAGGCTCATAGCCCTTTACAAAACGAGATAGAAAACTCTAATATCTGAATGGAAATATAAATTTACTGTGGAGTCTCTACTAATAACTCATGTGACGGCGACTATGTAAGAACTCCGTCATCCTGCAGCTCTCTGAAACTCTGAGCTACCTGAAAGAAAATTTAAAATAAAAAGAATAACAACAAGATGGTCAGAGCGCTACATCAATATCACATTCATCCGTCCCGAGGGGAAGGGATGCTAGATGAAGCGGAGACTCTATCTATTAAGCATAATCTACCTAGATTATTTTTCCCGTATCTAATGTAATTAATATTTTGACACCTATAATGCGAGACATAGTACGTCGAGCGAAATGATCCAAATAAGGAAACCCTCATGTATATACCATATGTCTCAAATTATAGATACCTAAACATTAATACCAATCTAGAGATAAACAATCTAAATAAAATTAATAATTAGAAACCCACAACACGAGACTAGTACATCGAGCGAAATAATCCAAACAAAAAAACCCTCATGTATATACCATATATCTCAAATTGTGAATCGCTAATCATTGATCCCAACCTAAAAATAAAATAAAGCAAGACATAAAGTAAAGGCATTTATAATATTGTATTCATAATATCTTCCACTATCACTAGAAAGATAAGATAAATATCAGCATATAATCCCGCATACTTTCAAGGCCAAAGTACCTTGGTCATATATCTCAGCGATGATCATATACATAACTGGTATCCGCTAAAGACTCAGGCTATCAATAATTGTCTCAATGCAAATCCTTGTAAGATTCCGATTCATCGCATAATCATGCAGGACGGACTAATCGATTGGTATCCTAAACAGTGTATACGGCTCATTAGTCTCATCGCCATCTCAGTGCATAATATGAGTGCGGGACGGCCTACCATATAGGTATCCTAAAAGACGGCTCACAAGCCTCAACGCACCCTCGTGCGGACGGACTGCTAGACAAAGCATCCAAACCCGACTCAATGGCTTGTACAAATAGAATATCGACGCACTACCACATGTAGTACTAAACTGAGCTCATCAATGATATCCATCTCGTGTGTGAAATTGTGTAATCAACTCTATCTCAAATATAATCGGGTCAAAACCCGTCATAATCCCCTTCGGGATACCCAGGTGTGTGCTACGAAACTATTCGTGTGTATTCGTGACTATACGTGTATCATCGTGCGGCTCGAACATCGCGATCGCATCTTGAAACGGTACAAATTAACAAATCACGAAAACTACACTTAGTAGTCGACTACTAAGCTTAGTAGTTAACTACACCAAGTCCATCCAGACTCTGTAAAGACATGCATCATCAT
Organism: Asparagus kiusianus; assembly: GCA_022839385.1. Lineage (NCBI taxonomy): Eukaryota > Viridiplantae > Streptophyta > Magnoliopsida > Asparagales > Asparagaceae > Asparagus > Asparagus kiusianus. The sequence continues at coordinate 198,895 of BQKN01064378.1, read as the reverse complement.
TAGTAGTCGACTATTAAGTACATTAGTCGATTACTCTGTAATAATCTAGTTTCTAGAAATCTAAACTGAACATGAGTAGTCGACTACTAAGCTTAGTAGTCAACTACCCTGTCAAAACATTCATTCTTTCATGCACGAACATTACTTATTTGTCAATTACACATATCATGAAGCTAAAACAAAACCTTATACTTGGCATATGCAACAAAGATTATCTGAATTATAATACAAAATTTTTAACCTTTCAAAAATAGGATTTAGCATCCTATTTATGCAGTTTCCTCAATTTGCTCTTAATTAAACAACATAAGGTGTGATCGCATTAGGTTGAACGTTGTCTTCATGTCGTGAAGATGATCACATTTGCTACGGCTTTTAACAACCAAGTCATCGACGTAGCACTTCACTGTCTTCTGCAAGTGTTCCCAGAAAATAGTGGTCATAATAAGATAATTTCTAGTGGCTGGGGATTGGGGTATTGGCTCAAAAGCTCATGGTTCGATCCATGGCTATGACATGTTTATCCCCAATTTCAAATTATTAGACATTGCAACACTTATTCTATTCATCTGGGTTTGGACTGCGAAAGAAGGGTCGTAGGCCTTGGGGTTTACGTGGCTGGTATCAAGACAAGGTTCCTCACACCCAAAAAAAAGTCGAACCAATTATGTAATGTTGTCAAGAGCTTAAGGCCCCGCTAGGCAAAGTATTTAGGAAGAGGGTTTAAACAGAAGGATTAACATAGCTAGCCTACTTAATAATCCAAAGGACTAAATTATTAATCCATTCTATAAGTTTTATTTTAGCCCTTGTGATTATTTTTAGTGTTTAAAAATAACAAGGATTTTGATTATTTTTTTATAATTAGAAGGGTTAACTCTTAATCCTTTTAAACGAGAGTATTAGTAAACCCCTTATCTTTAGGGGTTAACTCATTTTAATCCCTCTAGAGGAGTTAGTTTAACCCTTCTGTATTTTTTTTTTTTTTGATAAATTATGGAGGGTTAACTCACTTTAACCATTGCATAGATTTTTTATATTTGGCGGGTTAAAAAGGGATTAAGTCTCATTAACCTACCTCTTAACCCTTTGCCAAACGGCACCTAAGGGTACACATGGTATAAAAACTAAAAAAACTAGAAGCTTTTCTAAAAGTAGCATCATGTTGCTTTTAAGAAAAAGACGTCTAAAAGCATAAACAATTTCAGTAAGCATGTAATATTTTCTTTATCAAATATCATTGTTGTCTAGATCTTTAAAAAAACCAGAAATAGTCTTTAAAAAAATACCAAACTGGTCCTCAGTCCTCAAACATCTCCTTGACACATCCTTTTCTCATCGGAGTGCGTAAGAAACTGAAGGGAGTTAGTCCCTTCTTAACTTCTCAAATTAAAATAAAACATGGAAAATCTCATAAACAATGTAAAATTGTAGAGTAAGAAGTTTGATTTTTTTTTTCTGGCATATGACTTTTAATGAAGAAAATTCATGTGTAGGAGAACAAGTCACAACAACTAGGACAAGTTTTTAAACGTTTTACTCTACACCTTAATGAGATTTTCTGGTGGCTCCAGGGATTTAGTATAATCTTTGAAAACAATTGGGCTTCTCCAATTTATAAAAGTTCATGGGATTTTTTTTACAAAACCTCGAAATTTGTGCATAGTAAAATTTTACCTTTCATAGACTTACAAGGATCAGAGCAGACGCAAACCTTAAGAGATTCTCCAACGAACACAATAAAATGATCATTGCCAGGTTCACCGAGATCCGCTCTCCCTCCTTGGTCTGTATCTGAAGTCCTTGAACTTCGTTCTGGCACAATATCGTTAGGTAGTTGACATCGGTGTGCTTGCCGAGGCCGAGGACTGAATTCTCATCCTGCGACCGACGTAGGTGCGATCGATGTGTGTATCCTGCTAATGCCATAGCCGTCTACGACCATGTCAAGGGTGATTTTAAGGATGGACAGCTTCTTGTTGCTGACTGAGTGTATGATTTTGCTGGAGATCGATCATGACAAATGAAGCTCATTATCTTTTTTTTTTTTTTTGGTTAATTGCGAATGCACTCTACTTTATATCCACTAAACTATTTTAGGATGTGGCAGGATGTTGAACAGCTCCTGCATTGCCGCAAATAGCTGCTCCCGCTCCTCGCCAGAGACAGCGTCACAGCTTCACCAGCGAGCAGCTGAACATCTAGAAGGCCGAGAGGATGGCCCGGCCCAAGGAGGCCCATTGCTCAGTGCCAGGTCTCATGGATTTTGGGTCGGTTGTGAGATCAAAGATGGGGATGGTTGTTGAAAATAAACTTGATTGAATTACCTTGGGAATTGAGAAGATCATTTAGTTGTTTGAGGATTCAAATACATGAATATATAGATGCATAAATATTATTGGAAAATCCAAGAGTCTCTGTTAGAAAATCTATGAGTCGTTATAGTAGTATATATAGTGTGGTTTGTAAATTGAAAGTTGTCAAAAAAAGAAGAAAGAAAAAAATTAATAGAATAATTTTATCCTCCACCAAATTGTTTATCCTGGACAAAATATTATTATCAAATTGGTATTAGAGCTAATATGAGTTCCAATGGAATGATCCCGTTTGTTGCTCCTAACATTACCAAGGAAAATTATGAAAACGGGTGCATTCAAATGAAGGCTCTATTAGGATCAATAGACTGTTGAGATGCTGTGATGAGAGGCTTTGAAAAGCCTGAATATGAACGCGCTATCAGCAGCATAGAGAGACTCGCTTAGAGAGTCCAGTAAGAAAGATAGTAAAGCCATCTACTTTATTTACCATTCAGTTGATGAATCGATATTTGAGAAGATCTCAGATGCGGTGACCTCAAAACAAGCTTGGGAGATACTTCAAAACTCCTGTAAGGGAGTAGAGAAGGTGAAGAAGGTGCGACTCCAAATACTTTGGAAGGAGTTCGAAGATTTAGAGATGGAGGAAAGTGAACTAGCTTCTGATATTTCACTGGGGTCTTGGCCGTAGTGAATCAACTTCGGAAAAATGGTGAGAAGATCGAAGATGTTCGTGTGGTAGAGAAAATTCTCCGATCACTTCCTAAAAAATTTGACTATATTGTTTGTGCCATCCAAGAGTCAAAAAAATTGGAGAAGATGATGATTGATGAACTCTTGGGTTCCTTAAATGCCCATGAGAAAAGATTTAGTAAGAGAAATGAGCCGATGCAGAAGGCTCTTCAAACTAAGCTTTCTTTGAAGGATGGCCGACAATATTCAAAAGAAGGAAGTAACGACGGTCGTGGTTGTGGAATATTTTAAGGCAGATTAAAACAAGAACGATGGTACTAAAGTGCCAATTTAAAACAACTTAGAATATATAATGATGTGAAAAATAAGTGAGAGCATATAAGTGTGAAGTGTGTGAAACTATAGGGTATTTAAGTGCCATTGAGCCCAATATTTAATAAATGCGGCATATTATTAATTTTTTTCCTAGTTAGGCTGCTAAACTAGACTCACAAAGAAATGGTTTGTTTGCACGACATTTTATTTGATAATTTTGATATTTATCATATGTGTTGTAATATGCTAAAGAAATGAAAACAAGAGACAAGAGATAAAGAAAAATTGTAATCTTTTTATTTATCTATTTCATTTTCATATATCGTACAATTTATAGATACATGATGGAAGACAAAATGACATGAAGTTAATAGTCCACATATAAAGTAATGTCCACATACATTTTGTCTTATAGATTTCCACAAAATATCTCTTAGATTTCAACACTACCCCTTGGACATTACTTCGAGATGTCAATGCCTCGTTAAAAACCTTGCTAGAAAAAACCAAGTGAGAAAAAAACTAGTCGAGGAAAAGAGTACATGACATACATATATTATTTCTGTTACATCAGTTGTCTCGTTAAAAACCTTTCGCTAAGAAAAACCATGTAGGACAAAAACTTAGCAAAGGAAAAAAGAGTACAACTATAGATCTTCGGGATCCAAACTTGTGTTGTATTAGTTGCCTCATTAAAAACCTTTAGCTAAGAAAACTCTGTGGGACAAAACTTAGCAAAGGAAAAAAAGAGTACAACTATAGTCCTTCAAGGCGCAATCTTAGGGATTGCATTGAAAATTCGCTCCCCCTGATGATGACAATCTTCTGAGTCTATGCTAAGAAAAATCCAGTGGGACAAAACTTAACGAAAAGGGGCAAAATATGATAATAGACCTTTAGGGCCCAATCTTCAGGATTATTCTTTAAGAATTTACTCCCCCTGAAGAAGATAGTCTTCCAAGTCTATGCATATTGTGAACATATTTCTCATAAGTTGATGTAGGCAGAGATTTAGTGAACAAATCTGTAAGATTGTCACTTGAGCGAACTTTTTCGATGGTGATTTTGCCATTCTTTTGGAGCTCATGTAGATAAAAGAATTTTGACATAATATGTTTTGTCATAGTTCCTTTTACATATCCACTGCTCATTTGTGCAACACAAGCTGCATTGTCCTCATAAAGGACAGTGGGGGTAATATCATCTTTCGCTAGACCACACGAGCCACGAATATGTCGTATCAATGATCTTAATCATACACATTCTTGTGAGGCCTCATATAAAGCGATAATCTCTGAGTGGTTAGAAGAAGTAGTCACCATGGTCTGCTTAACAGACCTCTAAGAAACGGCAGTACCACCACAGAGAAAAACATAACTAGTCTGGGATCTGATGTTATGGGGATCAGATATATAGCCAGCATCCTAATAGCCCACCAATGTCATATCTTGGTTTCTATTATAGAATAGTCCAAGATCTTTTGTACCATGAAGATAGCGAAAGATATGTTTAACACCATTCCATTACCTCCTTGTAGGATAAACACTATACCTTGCTAGCAAGTTCACCACAAATGTAATATCAGGTCTGGTGCAATTTGCGAGATAAAGAAGTGCTCCAATGGTGCTCAGATAAGGAACTTCTAGCCCTAGCATTTCTTCATTATCTTCTTTAGGTCTAAATGAGTCTTTATCCACTTCGAGTGACCGGACGACCATTGGTGTGCTAATTGGATGAGATTTATCCATATAAAATCTTTCCAAAACCTTTTTCACGTAGGTTGACTAGTGTAGAAAAATTCCTTCTGGGAAAATGCTCGATCTGCAGGCCGAGACAAAACTTGGTTTTTCCTAAGTCTTTTATTTCAAACTCCGTCTTTAGGCATGAGCTAGCTTCTGTAAGCTCCTTGTGCGTTCTAATAATATTTATATCATCAATATAGACTGATATAATACAGAAGCCATTTTTGAATTTCTTTATAAACACACAAGGACAGACATCATTATTTGCATATCTTCTCTTCAGGAGGAACTCACTCAGTCGGTTATACCACATTCTACCCAACTGTTTTAAGTCGTATAACGACCTTTATAATTTAATGCTATACATGTTGCGATTCTCGTTTTCTCTCAATTCAAGAATTTTAAGTCCATCAGAGACTTTCATATAAAAATATTAGCGTCTAGTGACTCATATAAAAATGTGGTCATGACGTACATATACTGCATATATAAATTTATAGTTTCTGCCATAGGTATTAACTTGCGGAACGTAATACAATCACTAATAGGAGAATATTTTACATCTAAATCGATGTCGGGTCTCTGCGTAAACCCATTGAGCTATGAATCTCGCTTTATATCTCACCAACTTACAATTCTCATTTATTTTTCTTACGAAGACCCATTTATATCCTGTAGGGATATATGGACTACAGGTTCAAAATACTTTAGAGAGTTTAGCTCAGCCTCAATTGCCACTTTCCATCTCACCTAGTCCGAGTGCTTCAAGCACTCTGCTACCGACTTAGGTTCTGGATCCAGATTATTTTCAGAGATAGTAAGAGCAACTATAGAGGCAACTATGTTGTCGACAACTTTTATATTTCTATTATATATTTCTCCTTTTTTACAAATTCGTGGCCACTTTAATTATTATTTTATGTCAACCAAATTCTCGTTATTTCCCTTAACAATCGGATTTGGTCGTTCCGCATCTCTAATATTATGATTATCAAGTGCACGTGCAATTTACTAGAGATTCCATCTTCAAGATGAACCTCTTCCGGAGGTTATGGGAATGAGGGTCTTTCTATATAGAATTTAGTTTGCCGCAGACTTTTATCTTTTACACTAATATGTTTTATATGCTTCTGGCACAGTAGCACAGTATGCTTCTGGCATACCAAATCATCAATGATATACTCAACATGAATATGGGGCTTAGTCACTCTTTTGTTAGCAAATTATCATGTGAACTTCTGGTTCAGTTTGACTAGTACGTGGATATAAATATTGAAGATCTTTTTCATCAATGGAATTTCTTGATATTATTTTCTATTTTGGGCACTAATCTCCCCCTAATGTCGAGAATTGATCTTCAATAAAAATACAGTCAGCGTACCAAATTATAAATTGATCCCCTAACATGGGCCATAGGTACTAAGTTATTAACGGAGTTTCATAAATAATGTATGTACCTTCACCGAGATCCCATAGAGGTATGCTATGGTGGTGATATAGAAATATGGACTACAAATAAAGAATACGCAGATGGGAAATGTTTCGCTTCTTCACCACGTATTAGATAAAGGGGAAATTTATGATATACAGTTGGTCGGATTTGGTTTGAATGTCCCATTTAATTTAAGAAAATCCAACAAATCATATTTTGCCCAAGATGACCCAATCGCTCATGCTAGAATTTAAAAGAATTTGGGTCCCTAAATCTCAAACTCATCGCAACATGGTGTATTTTAGGTCAGACAAATCCTAAAATATACACATATGAATAAAAACCACATAGGTTCACAAGAGTTTAAAGCAAAATCAAGATAAATTAAAATTGTCTGACAAATGTATATAATCCAAATATAGAAAAACCAAATAGTTTATCTTGGCCACCTCAATAAGATCAACTACCTCCTCCTCGTCCAAGCTTATGAATATTAATTTGAATTATGACATGTGCTTCAAGCACTACAACTGAACCAATTAAACTTGTATTATGGTTTCTCACAATAGCTGGTTGTGTTTTTAACAACTACTAATGCAAGGATTAGTTCATAATGCTTTTAGTTGTATTATTGTAAGAGTACAATGTTACTTGTTGAATTATATTCAGTCGAGGGTTTAAAATCCAAAAATGACTACAGGATAAGATCTCCTACTATGTTCATAGCCCCCTTGTCCACGCGTATAAATAATTTTCTGAATTGTAGCATGTACTACAAACACAACTCGTAAGCCAACTAGTCTGACATTATGATTTCTAATCATCAATTGGTTGTGCTTCTCTGCGACTACTAATGTACATATCAATTCAGAATGCTAAATGCAATTCTTGGTCATGTACTGCTACTGAAGTACAATATTACTTGCGTGGAATGGGGAAAATAACTTTTTGATCAATTTTGTCACTGTCTGTAATGTTCTGCTTACAGAGTTTTAGCTGTTAGATAATGTGGTACAGAGCTGAATCATATTTAGTCATGTATTTGAAAAAAATTCCAGATTCAATTTTTCAATTGCGCTTGAGGGAGGATTATTGGCTTCCATAGATCAAAACGATCCTTCAGGGATTGTCCAAAAAAGTGAATACTTTTTCACTGAGGCATTTAATTTTTCACGTCTTAATTGATAGAGAGAAAATTTAAAGTGTTTGCCTTCTAGGCAAAGATACTTAAAAAATCAAGAGATATAATCGTGCAAAAATCACAAGAGTGTCAGTAAAAATGAATGTTTGAGACCAAAGACAAGTAACTATCATATATCACAGTGCACTAATCATGGGGACGAAAGATTAGTGCATGAGAAATTAGAAATATTCACATTTTAATAAGATCATATATAATCACCAAAAACATCATAAAATCAAGCAAGTAGAAATTAAACAAAGGCATAACCAGTTTGTGCTATTCTTTCTTCTAAACTCAAGGTTGCCAGATTCAAAACACCATCAAGGCAATTTTGGATAGAAACTAATATTGCATAATTTTAGTGGAGAAGGAGAATCGGTGCAATTAGCAATAAAAAAATAAACCACTTATGGATGCCAACATGAGCTTTAAAAAAACACAACTAAATTTTAAGTTTTCATGAGGCTTAGATTTTACTTCAAGCAAGCAAATAGAATATTTAAAGCAAAATCATCAAATTGATATATTATGACAATTTTTCATGATTGATGCTCTGTCTATTCATACTCTAGACTAGGTAGCTGGTATGTTTTAATTTTCCATTTTAGCGACCAACAATTCAATTCATCTTTCTTACTTTTGAGAATAAAGATGAGTAATAAAACAAAATACTTTCACCTCTAGCAAAAGTTACATAAAAAAATGAAGACATTTGTCCTTTTGGTAGGCTAGATCAGAATCAAATCATAATAAGACACAAATTTCTTTGGGTACGGTCAAAACAACCTCGGCCGGATGAATGCATAAAACCAAAAATTCAGGCCAATGTACTAATAAATAAACAATTTAGTCTTTGATCCAGCAAAATTGTACGCTATTTATGCAAGCCAATTCAGCTGACTATCAGGGTCAAATCCGAACCACACACCTACTATTTATTATGCTCCCGATGAAAGAATTAATATTTCTAAAAAGTCACTACCTACTGTTTATTTTGCTCTCGGTGAAAGAATAATAGCATGGAGAGACCTACTCCAATGATTTTGATTAATCAGCAAAATTTGGACCTTGAAGGATTCAAACAAAAAAAAATGCCAAAACATCCAGGAGGTATGTATAGCCAATATTTTAAGAGAACAGAGTCACCTGATGAACTAGCATATTAAGGACATGCTGCACCAGATCATACTTGATACTTCATATAGCATGGATGTTACGGCTCAAATATCAGATTTCCAATAAATTCTAGTAATATTTATTATTTTCCTACAGATATGATATCAACATGTAATATGTTAAACATGATAAAGAGACTCGTAAGAGAATCATACAGAGTAAATAAGAAGCAAATCAGTATGAGAATAAGCTTCATGCATATAAAAGAAACATGTGGGCTTGTGACTTACCCCACCTCGTACAACCTTCTTAGTAGGATCGGACAAATTTGGTTCACTAGCCCCTTTCACTTCACCTGAGGATAGCCTCTCCAAGATATTAACCCAAGGAAACAGTGAACACCCTTCAGCCTATTCATTTCCTCAAACAAATGCTCCAAGAAGCTCCCGAAGCTGAACCGATCACGAACCGGCTAGAACAATCGTGCTGATAACGTGTTGTAATATACTAAATAAATGAAAACAAGAGACAAGAGACAAGAGATGAAGAGAAATTGTAATCTTATTCCCTTATTTTCCATATATCGTACAATTTATAGATACATGATGGAAGACAAAAGGACATGAAGTTAATAGTCCACATACAAAGTAATGACCACATACATTTTGTCTTTTAGATTTCCACAAAATGTCTCTTAGATTTTAACAATATGTGAAATTTTGACTACTAAAATTGGCTCTGTGAAATTTTATCAGATTGGATTTCACTAGGCTCTGTTTCAATGTTGAAGCCTAATAATAAATACACAAGTAATTTAATATGATAACTGCTGTCACATTAATGTTTCTAGTTTGATAACTCCAGCGCATTTATTTAAACGACCGTTATAGCGGGGGCGGGGGGGGGGGGGGGGGGGGAGATTTGTTTCATTTGGAGACTAAGATGTTAAAAAAACTTAAGATCTAAATTCTCTCTAATTAGACAATAATTAAAGAGAATTTTAATTATTCAAATAATAATTGTCTATCTCAATTTCAAAGAATAAGATGATGTCACATAGGACCACAGTTGTTGTCTTGAAAAAAAAATAGTTGTTTTGAAAACCGCTATTGAGAAAAGTACTATAGTGATTGATACGAGTCGCCTTGCGAGCATCTTTGATCGCGGAATTATCAAAGGTGGGTTGAGAAGAGGATGACAGAAAACACAAGAACAATTCAGTATGACGAAGGAAAATATCTTCTCTAGATTATGAAGAAAAAAAGATTACAATCTCTCCCTCACAATCTCACTAGAATCGAGAACAACCTCTCAATCCTCTCTAAACCCTAATACAATGATTAGAATTTTTCTCTAATCTATGATCTCTAAGATCCTCACATCTAAACTCTAATCATTTTGATTAGGATCTCACTTAGACCTAAAACCCTTTAGATCTACATCTGGCCTCTAACCTCATTGTTTAGAACCCTAAACAATCCCTATTTATAGGTTTACAATGTGGTGGAAATCTGGTAAATAACCAAAACCAAACCCAGCAAAGATTCCTTCAAAACAGAAACCAAATCTGCCCAGGAAACCTTGATGAGTCGACTCATGACTGAGATGAGTCGACTCATGCTCACCAGTCGACTCATGGTCGACTCAAAACGTGCACAAACTATGCTGGCCTACATGAGTCGACTCATGATTTCATGAGTCGACTCAGCAGAAGTATTTTGCTATCTGGAGGTGATTTCTTGAGTCGACTCATCAACCCGACAGTCGACTCATCAACCGTCAGTCGACTCATCAACCCGTCAGTCGACTCATCAGGCTGAGAACTAAAATCTTTGATTCTTCGTTCTTCCGACTGGCTTCACGCTCCATCCTATGCTCCACCGTGTCGCTTCACACCACTATTCTCAAGATATCATGAGAATCACCTATCCTCAAGCTCCCATAAGGATCTCTTTTCCGAAGAGAAGATACACCCATATCAGTGATAGTGACAATCGTACATAACATCATCTTATCTTCTATGATTAGAGTAGACAACAAGGATTGAGGTAACTAAACCCTCTCTAATTCTCTAATTAAATTAGAGAGGATCCAACTCCAAAAACCTTCAGTCAATTCAGACATGTGCGCAAATAAAATAGCTTAAGAGTATTTAGGAGGGTTAGTATTGTAAACCTCTCCCTCCCTTCCTAAAAAACTCTATCATACTCGGTATAAGTGATAAACATGCAATACACGTACGCTAATAAAAATAGCTCAAGAGTTTTAAAGGATGAATATGCAGATTGCTCAAGAGTATCGAGTGCAGATTGGTCAAGAGTATTGAGTGATAAACATGCACCATACGTATGCTAATAAAAACTCTATCCAAACTCAGTAAAACTATCCAAACTCGGTGTAAGTGATAAACATGCAATACACGTATGCTAATAAAAATAGCTCAAGAGTAATAAGTGATAAATATGCAGACTGTTCAACAGTATTAAGTGATAAACATGCAGATTGCAGAATACGTCTGTAATCAAACCCAATAACCAACACATCTCTCTTCTTATTCAGAACTGATGCCATATCATACTTTATTCACAACCGCATCTCCTTTCAAATATTGATCAAAACAAAAATATTTATCTACTGTTCAAGGACCAAATAGATCATATTACATGCTACGTGCTTAACATAAATGAAATAGGCAACATTGACCAAAACCCTAAAACAGGGTAAATGCCTGTGCTCAATGAAATAGAGCTGTAAAGTCTCGTATTTGTCTTGGGGGCAACATATCATGCTGCCTTTGCTGGCCAAGTTGCTTGAGCTGACATGATGATACCTACAATAACTCCAAACAAACCAAGAGCACTACCGAAGATTTCAATCACCAAAATCTTCACAAAGAGGGAGGAGTTCTGAGCATCAGAAAGTGCACAGCTGCTTCCAATTATTCCCACACAAAGCCTATAACAATAATCAAGTTTTTAGCTAAATATCGATTCAAGTAATTGACGAAGACTGAGTGAAGATCAAATACATCTTAAGATTGAAAACATACCCGCAAACAAGATTTGCAAAGCCCACTATTATGCCTGAAGCAAAGATAGCATATCCTGCCCTTAGAGACTCTGGAGCATATATCTGAGACGCTGGGACACTTTCTAACTTGGTTTGGAGAATGATTGCGACAATAACACCATATATAGCGACAGCCTCGCAAAAGATAACACTGCAAGGAGAAAGTAAATTCCAAGTTTTGAAAAAAAAAATAATAACCTTAAGGTAACATGCAATATGCATGTCACAAGCACATGCAAATAAGCAGTACAGCTTGGTTTCCATATCCTGGAACATGCATAGATGATTAGATATCCAATAATATAGAGCACATGGGGAATTTTAATTTTTTCCCACATTTAAATACCTGTAGCAATTGCACTTTAATTAAAAAAATACCAACATTTATTTACTAAAGCAGTCCATAGAAGATAAATAAAAGCATCCTCTCAGTTCTTTTATGTACGCTGAAAATTACTATGTTTCTTTTATGTATGATTTTACTCTTGATGCAACAAGTATTCCTCTGGGATTTGGAATTATAATAGTAATAATGCTCTAGACAAGAGAGGTCAACAATTACCCCACAATATCTGAGCGATACATTGCATTGTACAAACAATAAACAACTCGTTTACATTTCTATGATTCTATTAAAACAAAAATCATGCTTCAATACTATATTACGAGTATTTTACCACTTTTGTACACATAATACAATTTGCCCTATGCATTTTTGCCTTTTCCCTCTACCAACTCTATCACTCTTTATTGTGGATCTGTAGTCATTTTGAAGCATGTGCAAAAGTCAGGATAGCCTTATCTTGCCACTTCATTGTACAAGGTGCTTATTTGATTGCCTCTTGAAAGAGTGCAGGTGGTGTACCATATCCAAAATGCATATATCAGAAAAGTAACTTTAGTCGATGTAGAAGAGTTGCAGATAGAGTATTGCTAAAATGATACCCTGATGTTCTCGGCGAGTCTTCATAATCATCTCCAATGAGTGATTCAGTGACAACATTGGGTCTGACTGAGGAGCGAGGAGTAGCTTCAATCTATAAAATGCAAGCAGTAATCAAGGCAGACTAGAGTTGCCAGGTTGAGATATATTTATTGGCACTCTTTTCAATCTGGTGAGAATCACTTGATGCCTGATTGCATGGACTGTGGATGGTCAAACATTCAGATTTATAACTTTGTTATTCAACTTGATCAGATCAAGGAGATAGGTTTGTTGTTCAAATGGGGCATCTCTTTTCAAATGGGTGAGAATAACTTGATGCCTTGTTGCATGGGGTGTGGATCATTTCAGATTTGTAGCTTGGTCATTCAACTTGATCAGAGCAAAAAGCATGAACCACAAGTATACTTATCAATAGCCCCCTACCTCTATTTCTTAATACAAAATTTGCTTTGGCATGTCACTATGTCAGCAAGAGACAAGAGCTAACAAGCAACACAAAAGTCCGTTATCTCTATTAGACTTATTATGGTGTTAGAGCCAATGATATAGTAGTAAAGTTATAGTTGTGGTAGAATTAGAAAAGTAAACTCCTACTTGTTCTATACTTCCGTATTATAAGTAAAGGTTGACAAAATCTCGAAGTCACCTTTTTCAAAACATAACAAACTATATCAATAATTCAATTTTGCTCGTACTCATGAATCATATGTAAATCAGCTAAAGCCTCTCATACAATGGTTAAAGTCTTTTTGAAGATAAGCTCTACCCACTAAGCAAGTCAGTAATAGATTCCTTTTGAAGGTAAGCTCTACTCACTGCGTTAGACATTAACAGATTTAAGCTAATTGCAGCCCCTGCTCAAAAGTTAGCTTTTCACAAAAATTGAAGCCCAGCCTATACCTAAAGTAAAATTCTCATTGTATGTCTGCAAAGTTATTGATAGCGGATAGCGTCGCCTAGCAGTGAGGTACCGTTAAAGATATTTGGGGCTATAGTGGAAAAATAGCAGCAAAAATCACAAAGTCAGATAGCGATTCAATTTAAATTTGTATACATAATCAAAAAATTAAGAAAATTATAGATAAATCTAAAATTTCTACAAATATGCATTTGATCATAAATAGATATTTTAAGGAGGAGGAGGAGGAGGTTTGGTTTGAGTTGGCGGAGGTGACGGAGAAGCAAGAGAGGCAGTCATAAAGGGGTTTTAGGGTTGAGGTGGAGTAGTTGGAGAGGGAGATGAAGGGGTTTAGGTGGAGGGCAGTCAGAAAGGGGTTTTGGGTTTGAGGTGTTGTAGTCGGAGAGGAAGAGGTAGAGATTGATGTAGAGTAGTCGGAGAGGGGAGAAGGAAGAGGGTAGTCAATGACGAAGTTGGTGGAGGGAGAGGAGAAAAGGCGGCGGAGTTCGTGGGAATTGTGGGATTAAAGTTTTTATCTATCTTTTGAAATTGAATCGGAGACAGGAGAGAGAGAAACGAAGTTGAAGGGGTTTTAGTTAATTATGGGTCGGGTTTGAGTTGGATATTAAACTGAGAATCTATACTGAAAAGTTCTATTAAGCGCTATTATGTCCTAAACGCCGTTATTGCGAGCAAATAGCGCACAACACACTATCTGTCACTGCTTCCGTCGATATCACTACAGATAGTGGACGCTAACGCAATTTGCAGGGCCATAACAGTGCTATTGGGCCCTATTTTTAACGGTGCATTTGTGTAACAATCCTGATAAACGTCTAGCAATGATGACTTGGTTAAGATGTTTGTCACATTAAGGAAAAAAGAACGCAAAACTGAACTCCAAATACTAACAACAGTTACAAAACCTTTATCCCAAAGTTTGAAGTTGGATATATGAATCATACTATTCTATTCAATTCCATTGATAGGATTATCCCCTCTTACTAAATTAACCATTATCATACCTTTCTTAATTTTTTCAGGCTCCAGCCAAATTCTCTAAGACTTACCTCCTACCCTATTTTCTTCATATAATCTTGTTAATTCTCCTAATTCGTGTGTTTAATGACCTCGGTACCACATCCAAACTATCAAACGATTCTTTCTCATTTATCATAAACAGTAGCGACTTCTAATTTTCTTACCTATGTTCATTATCTTATCTCTTAGTGTATGTCCGCTCGTCCTTGTACCTTCCTCAATTTAGCTACTCATTTCTTGCACGTGTTTCTTAATTGCCCAATAATCTTATCTATAAAACATTGAAGGTCTTCTAGTTAATCTATTGAATTATCCCCTTAATTTGAAGGTATTTTTATGATTACATAGGATGCTGAAACCACTCCCTCATAGTCATTCAAATTTGATTCAATGAACCATATCATCCTCAATATCACCATCTTGACGAAAAATTAACCCTAAAAAGAAATTTTGATTACTCATTGATATTTCTTGACCATCAAAGTGTATCATACACTCATTCTTTTTATAGATTATACTAAAATTTTGTTCCGTAGATCAGTTTTTTGTTATGTAGTTTTCTACATGAGTTCTCTTGATGTTTCTATTTTAGAAGTAATCTCTTCCTTATTCTCATTTCAATCAACGCATACTATGTCATCAACAAATAACATACGTCATAGGACTTAGTCTTGAATATTACATGTCTAATATGTTCATCCATAACTAATATATAAAAGATAATGGCCTAAAGATGATATTGACGTAAGTCGATGGCAATAGAAAATAATTGTCTCTCACTTAATTGTTCTCACGGTAGTTGTTGCTCTATAATACAGACATAAATGATATCAATATAGCCACTTGATATTTGGTCTTTTCTAAAATTCACTATATCACGTGCCTCGGCAATCTGTGATAGCTTTTTATAGATCAATGAAAAGCATATATAGATCTTTTCGCATTGGTTTCGCTTATCCTGTATCTCCTCATCAATCATCTTAATATATAAAAATTGGTTTTATACTTGAACTTCTTGGCATTATAGTAATTTGGTTCTCATATACCCTAGTCTCCTTTCTTAGTCTTTTCTCAATTACCCCTCCCAAGGCTCCATTGTGTACCCATAAAGTTGTCATCACAATAGTTTGAACAATTTAGTATATCTCCTTTATTCTTATTTCTTGTATATCATTATTAAATTGTTAATTCTCCACTCATTGATGAGTTTTTAGTATCCATAGTGCTTCTGACGAGTCTAGTTAATCATTGTAAAACTATCTCAAATACATTTCCAAAACATGTGCAGTGTTTTAAAGGAAATGTGCCTTAGCTCTCAAGCGCTCAAGCGAGGCGATCTTGTAACTTAATGCCTTACGTATTGCCAGGCAATGAAGGTTTTAAGGCGAATGCCTTTTGGCACCTCAAGAGCTCACCTTGGATCCTCATAATCTCACCTTGGTGCCTCAGACACTCACCTAAGGCATGTGATGCAAGGCATGAAGTGTTTCTCTATTTCAAAATTTTGAAGGTGCGAAAGGTGTCCAATAAAGCAAAGTTTATTTTCGTAATTGAAGTTTTGTGTTTCTTTTTTCTTAGTCAAATTTTCACTATTTTTGTTGTAATCTACTTTATTAGCTATATTATTTTGAGTATATGCCACAAATTGAACCTTAAAGTTCAAAGATTGCTACTTACTTGTCTATGTTAGCAGTTACTAGTTAAATATTATTATTCAATATTTGTGACCACTTCATTTAGATGATTTATGACTTATAAGATTTGAACTTTAGAATTCTATGATTAATTTGTTTTGTTGCTATTTATTGATATTTGCCTATTATTTATAATGTTAATGAATTTTTGAATATTTATCACTCATGCGATATCCTTTTTTGGCACCTCTTGCTTCAGGCAACATAGGACTTCATCGCCTTGACCTGCCTTTTTCTTTTAAAGCACTGCTTGCATGTAAAAAATGCATGTATAATTATATATGCTTGTGTTTGTTGGCATGTGTAAAACCTCAAATGATAAAAGTTTTGGTCAATAATGATAGTTGGTATGGATCAAACATTAGATATTTAGTTATTAAACATGTCATAAACTTTGGGGAGAGAAGACTTTAGGAATAATGTGCTCAAGCTTACATTAGAACACTAAAAAGAATTACTCAATTAACCTCTGGACATATATTAAATAATCATAATAGTTTATGATCCCAAATTTTGGAATTTTGTAGGTCCACCAGTAAGGCCAAATACCCAGAATTAGAATCACCTTAGGATGACCAGCATGTGACCAGGACATTGTGAAGCATTGATGATTTTGATGAAATGATAACTTCTGCCATGGTACAAACGCCTTGCTTGATTGCAGAGTGTTTTGAGGTGAATTGCACTCAAATACCCATATCTATCATATAACCAAAACTAAGGAAGTGTTTAGCAATTCCAAAATAAAACTAGTTTTCTTAACCGGGCTAAAGTTGGTCCATATAGGGGTTGGTCCATAACGAACTAGTTTAAGGGCTAGAAATTGTATTAGAAAAAATAGTTCAACATGGCCCAAGTTTTTGCATAACTAGAAATAAGATTTTGGGCCAACATTGTACCCACTAAAACAAATTTTGTAGAGTTGCCAAACACACTCAGGTGCTAGTTGGCATAAAAATAATTTCCTCTTCTCCTTGAAGTCAAGTTATTGCAACATTTTACTCTAGTTTCCTCTTCACTACCCCCACGGCGGTATGCACGAGGGTCTACATAGCAGATACCTTATACACACTGCACATAACTTTCTAACAAGCTGTCATTATTCAGCTTTTGAACTAGAGGTATATGGCAATCCCTACATAAATGATCCAAATTTGATAACCCCCTAAATTGTTTTTTATTTATTTATTAGAAAGTATGTCACAGTATTTACAAATGCCACGGTGCATAATTTTGTACTAGATTACTCTACACGCGTAGATTACCTAGTCTTGACAATATCTCCTAAAACAGTATACTAAAATTCTTCACAAAATCCCAACTTTTCCAGCATCAATTGGTCAAAACAAGTGCTTTTCGTCAACAACAACGAACTACTTCACATTTGGAGCGAACATTCGTACCTAATCAGATTTTTCGACGTTATCCTCGGCGCTTTGATCGCTGCGCCAATCAAGCTACTACCAGTTATGTAAATCCCCCTAAAATCACCACAAAACAACCCAAAATGAGAAATGGAACAAAAACCGACCAAAACAATCTGGACAACTGAGATTGAATTAGTACCAAGCTGCACCGAGAACCGAAACACCGATTGAGATGGCGATCCCGATCGAAGCAAAGGTGTACGGTGAGATCCGAGTCAGCGCATGCGCCCACGTGCTCGCCGATCCCGCCATCGGAGTGAACTGGAGCTAGGGTTTCTTGGTGATGAGATAGGATCTAGGGTTTTTTCTGTCAATAAAAGGGGAGAAAAAGGCGCATCTAAAGGCTTTGTTTGGATAGCTTGGTTTTACTTGTTGCTGTGTTTTTTTTTTAAAAAAAATAATGGTGTTATGTTTTTCTGTTAAAATCATATATATATATATATATATATATATATATATATATATATATATATATATATATAAGGGAAAAATGTGTCGAGGCCTCAAAAGCTGAAAAATCATGTGACGAGGCCCCTTGTATTTTCCCTCGTGTGTATAAGCCCCAACAAGCTGCGTTTAATATTTCTAGGGCCCTCCACGTCAGCTGCATACAAAAGAGGCATTGTATTTTATGAAAAACCCAAGTTTGCCCTTCTCCTTCGTCCCCAGACGCTTCGTCACATCTCATCAAATGCAAACTGCCTCATGGGAAGTTACGAACTTGCCCCTTTGATGGACTGTACTCGATTACTACGCCCCTACCAATTCAAGAACCCCGTCTCTATTTCTCTCTCTTCCACCGCCAAGGAGCCACCGAAACTCTCGAACTTCCATTTCCCGCGACGGATTTTTTTACAGGGCTAGGTATTTCGCCAGAAAATATCGTCCAGGGAAGCGGAATCGGTAAATGACTACGAAATCTCTCATCGCGGCGATTTGAAGGAAAAAGACGGTTCATTTGGGGTTGGCAGCGCAGAGGAAGCCACTCAAACCCTCATGGTAATGCAAAGGCATGCCCTAGAATGGCGAAACCGCCAAAGAAGAGCGGCAAGGGCTGGCCGTGCCATCGTACCCCCCCCCCCAGAAAAACAGTAAGTGCTAGGTTATCCACTATTTGGGGTTTCGAAGTAATGTGCCCTAACGTTATTGCTAGGCAATGTTGGTTCTAGTTTGAGTCCATGTTAGTTCTATAACAGTCGGCGTTAGTTCTATTAGATGTCGTTTAGTGTTAGGTCTAATTCAGTTCACGTTAGTTCTAATTGAACTTGAAATTTTTATTTTAGGGTCTATTTGGTTATTTCCTAAAAGCCAAGAAATAGAAATGGAAAAGGTGGAAATCTCAAAAAGTACAATTTCCTCCATTTCCATCCCTAAAACTCACCCACAATATTCAATAAAATATTATTTTCATCCAACAACTCATCCACTACATCTAATAAAATATTATTCATCCAACAACTCATCCACAATATCTAATAAAATATTATTTTCATCCAACAACTCATCCACCACATCTAATAAAATATTATTTTTATCCATAACATCACTCAACTCACCTCATCTCATCATTTCAAATCACTCACATCATCCAATAAGATGGTGACAACTCATCTCATCTCATTAACATTTCATTTCCACCCATTTCCTTCCAAAAAGCTAGGAAAACGATTTCCTTAAGTGTTGGTCACATCATCCAATAATATAATAACAACTCATCTCATCTCATCTATTTTCTTATTTTTAAGAATGAACCAAACAAAAGAAAACAACATATTACAGGAAATAGGTTTCTTATAATTTATTTCCTTATTTTTTTCGCCAACTAAATAACATCAAAACAAGTTTTTTTAAAAAAAATCACTCACATCATCCAATAATAAGGTGACAACTAATATCATCTCATCTCCATTTCTTTAATTTTCTTTTTTTTTTAGACAACCAAACTCTCCCAAAACAATTCTCCTTAGAAATAGTTTTCCATTTCTTTGATTTCCCTCTTTTTTTAGGCAAACAAACAGACCCTTACAGGAAAAGGCTTGCTGATACTGATGCGTTTGATACATTAAGGCTAACCGTCAATATCATGGGTTATTAGCAATTCATGAAGTGTATTGCTCCGAAGATGCGTCAGTGTCACAGGGATGCATATCGCGGATCGATATTTCAGCACTACATTTTATTTGGGGCTCTTGCGCCTGATCGCCCCACACTTGAACTGCTGCTAAGTTATTATGATAGGGCCAATGACACATTTTCTATCCCTGATTGAAAGACTGGGGGCTTGAAAAGTGTTAAATTTGATTTGCAATGGGTCCAAAACCATACATACTTCCCAGCTTATAGGGAAATCATACGTATCAACCGGGACCCAACAAACAGAATCTGGTTGCAATACTTCGCTCATCTTTTCAAAACTGAAGATGAGAAGAAGTTAAAAAAAGCAACAATCACCCATCGAAGATACCTTGAAGGGTAGCTGGAAAGGCTCGTGGAGTCTACAGAAGAAGAGGATATCCAAAACTTTGTTTTGCTGCAAATTCTGTACCAATGCTCTATGATATGATGCCCCAGAAGCGGGGAGGGTATCCCTAGACCTCTACTCAGATATCTGGATAGCATTGAGAGGGTCAAAAAGGTTAGCTTGGGCTGAATTCTTTTATTCAGAAATTACCAAGGGGATTAAAGTTGTCGTGGAGTGCAAGAAGAATCCAGGGGTCACATATGTCCCAGGTTGCATGACACTATTGTGTGTAAGTGCCATGTTTTACTCAATTTGGTTCATTCTAGCTCTGATTCATGCCATGTGAGTTCTAACTTTTGCCACGTTAGTTCTGGTTTCTGCTATGTTAGTTCTACTTTTCACCATGTTAGTTCTAGTTTCTGCTCATGTTAGTTCTAGCCATATTCATGTTAGTCCTTATTTGGGTCATGCTGCTAAGCCTTAAATGGCATCATGTTAGTTCAGAATTGGGTCACGTTAGTTCTAATAAAGGTCAGTTAGTTCTATTGCATCTCATCTTAGTTCTAATAGGAGGCATGTTAGTTCTAGGTTCTAGTTGGGGTCACAATAGTTCTAACGGAGTATCTGTTTGTTAGCTCTAATTTATGCCTTGTTAGTTCTTATTTGAATACTTAATGTATTTGCTTTAGCTTTGGTACTATGAGATGACGGGGTTAAAGAAATATGCCTACGTCGACAAGTCCAGACCTCCAATGACAAACTGGGCATCAGAAAAGGAGGTGAAAGTCTCATATTTGAGGTTGAGGATCATTGCATTGAAGGCTAAATCAGCTTCAATAACTTAAGTTGATTGGCCTGTTGTGGAAGTTGGGCCTGCTCCTTTAAATGTTATTGCACTTCCCGCCGTTCAGGGGAGTGAAAAAGTGCGTCATGTGCCTAAGTTAAAGAGGAAGGTGAGGGCGGAGGAAACGAAGAACTTCTTAATAGGCTATGTAAGTATCCTGTTAAGTCTAAGTTGTCTAAAGCTAAATGTAAACAATATCCATGTATGTATAATCCTATTTTATTATAATATAATCTCTTAATAATTTCAGATCATGTCAAAACATATTGACAATGCTTTTGAAGATGAAGAGGAGGTGAAGGATCTACCCATTGAGCAGCAACTTACCTTTTGGAGAAATTCTGCTAAATTCCTCCAACGACTACTATTTGCCACAAAGCAGAGCAAGAGTACATATTATAAAAAATTTATGATTGAGATCAACATGCTAAACAGAATAATTAAAGAACTTGGAAGACCTGATGAGGTCATAGACCCGGTGGTGCTGAAGACAAATATCAAACAAAAAATTATAAAAAATGAAGCCGAACCCACGGCCTGATGAGGAGGAACGGCCTTCCAAATCTAGTAGATTACATAAGGAAGACCCCATCATACAAGAAGCTGAACATAAGATGGCTGAGGATGATGCTGAGGAGCCTATTGATGATGTTGTTGTTCATGGATGTGAAGTTGATTTGGAGGGCACCACAATGGAAGACAAAGTTGTGGAGGCTGTTAGTTCAATGGAAGAAGGAGCTGATGTTGGGAATATAGCTGAGGGGAAAGCTATAATAGAAGGGGAAGAGGGGGAGGATGTCACCCCCCAGAAGAATGG
Source organism: Asparagus kiusianus (assembly GCA_022839385.1). Classification (NCBI taxonomy): domain Eukaryota; kingdom Viridiplantae; phylum Streptophyta; class Magnoliopsida; order Asparagales; family Asparagaceae; genus Asparagus; species Asparagus kiusianus. The sequence continues at coordinate 176,902 of BQKN01064378.1, read as the reverse complement.
TGAGGGGGACCCCCCCCCCCCCCCGAGAATAAAGCTGTGGAGAATTCAGATACAGAAGAGGTTATTGTAGATAACAAGGTTGAGGATAATGTAGATAAGGAGGAGGAACATGTAGATAGGGAAGTGGATAATCTAGAGGAGGAGGAGAAATCAAAGAAGGAAGAGGAGCTTGTTGGTGGAGAAGGGGGGAATGTAGATAGCAGGATTGAGGAGAATATACAGAAAGAGGCGGAGATTGTGTATAGGAAAGAGGAGCATGTTGGAAGAGAAAGTGAGAATGTAGATAGTTTTGCCGAGGCCGTTGTTAATATTTCACATCAGGTAGACAAAATCTTAGAAGCTCTGTCAAGTGATGTGCAAACAGAGGAGATTGTAGCAACCCCACGGAGGAAGGTTCGAAGGGCAAGCAAGCGGTCTAAATGGTGTATGACCCCATACACAGAGGGAAAGGGAAAGAAAAAGCAAAAAAGTTATTATAGATATACATGCAAGTCCTGATGATGTACACACAGTTGACAAAGTTACCTATTTTTATAACGGCAAACAATATCCTACTTGGGATGAGTTGAGTTTGAAGGCAATGACGGCTGAGGAAGAAGATCTATTGGGCGAGTTAAATAAAGATATTCCAGACCCTGCATTGTTTAGCATACGTATAATAGATAGCAGGGGTACTTTTGTACATAATTTTAAGATACCATCTGAAGTATCATCTAGACTCTCCGCAGCTGAAAATAATTACCTAACCAAGTTTTGCTCCGAAAAGAATCACAAGTAAGGTTCAATTGACTATTTATATGCTAATTTGTTACATGTTAGTCCTAATCCATGTTAGTTCTTATTTTCAGGAGATATGATGTTATTAAAACAGCCAATAGCACTTTGAACAGAGAAGAGCTGTTGTATTTGCTTCGTGGTGGCCGGCTTGATGACAAGGTTAGATTATATATGATTAATAATGTATAAAGTCTTGTTCATATATTGAATTTTAATGTTTTATTGATGTTACAGATGGAAGAATCATTGTTGGACACGCTCCACCAAGAGTCATATGACAAAAAATTTAGCGTCGTCTCAGTGTTCTTTCTTGTAAGTATATGTTAGTTCTAAATTATCGTGGTAGTTTTGGCAAAAATGGATGTTAGTTTTAGTTCTAGCCATGTAAGTTCTGTATGAGCCATGTTAGTTCTAGTTTGCGTCACGTTATCCCTAACAACTAGAATGTTAGTTCTAGCTTATAACATGTTAGTCCTAATGTAGAAGCAAGTTGGTTCTATCTTCCCTCATGCATAATACTGAACATTACGTGCTACTATTGGCAACACTCACTTTACTCCTTCGACCCATCGCATTACAAGCTATTTTTGCAATATATTGAAAAATACACAGCCGTTCGCATAGAGCATCTTTTGATTCTGTTGGTCAGGCACGACCATTGGCATCTGGTTGAAGTTGATCTGAAAGCAAATGTCGTCAACCACTACAGTTCTGCTAGCCATGAAGCTTGGATGGAGCCTGTTCATAAAATCATAAACTATTTTAATGAACAGCAAGTTGATTTTGTAAGGTCAAATATATCCAAAGTATTTTAATACAGGGCCATCAAATGCGAGCAACAAAGAGGGAGGTTAGTTCCTTCGTGTAAAGCGTGTTATAGTTCTATCTCTAGGGAAAATGTCTAATATAGCATACTATATTGCAGCTATGACTATGGTGTATTGGTCTACCTCTACATCCAAGTAATAATTCAAGGTCGCTCGACATTAGGGGTTAATCCTCCGGACGAAACCCCTGAAGCTATATGAGCAAGGGTTGTTGCACAATTATTGTTTGCTGGTTGTGAGCAAAGACATGCAGATGGGTCAGCTTATAGTGATGAATGACATGTTTATACAAAGAGAATGATTCAATGTTTATAAAAATACAATAATGTATGTTATAGCTCTTTCTTGTTAACTCTATTTGAGCATTAGTTTAAGTGTATTACGTTCGTTTCTGCTGGTTCAATCTCGTTTCTTGTTAGTTCTGATCTCATGTTAGTTCTTCTGGATTAAGTGTTAGAGCTAAGCAATACAACGTTAGTTTATCCCGATTCTTTTAACTATAGAAACGTGGGTTGGGTTTAGAGCTAACAAGTTGTGGGCTAAAACTGACAGTATACAAGCTAGAACTAGGGCAATAGAAGCTAGAACTAACGAAGAAGCTATAATTAACAAGTTTGAATAAAAAAACACGGGCTGGGTTTAGAACTAATAAGGTGTGGGATAGAACTGGCTGAATACAAGCTAAAACTAGGGTAATAGAAGCTAAAACTAACATAGAAGCTACAATTAACAAGTTTGCATGTAAAAAAAGCGGGCTGGATTTAGAACTAGTAAGGTGTGGGCTAGAACTGACTGTATACAAGCTAGAACTAGGATGATAGAAGCTAGAACTAACGTAGAAGCAAGAATTAACAAGTTTGCATGTAAAAAACGCGGCCTGGATTTAGAACTAGCACAGTGTGTGCTAGAACTGACTGTATACAAGCTAGAACTAGGGTGATAGAAGCTAG
>BQKN01064378.1:141941-159348 GCA_022839385.1 Asparagus kiusianus | reverse complement strand
CTTCTACGTTAGTTCTAGCTTCTATCACCCTAGTTCTAGCTTGTATATAGCACGTTCTAGCCCACACCTTGCTAGTTCTAAACCCAGCCCGTGTTTTTTACATGCAAACTTGTTAATTCTAGCTTCTACATTAGTTCTAGCTTCTATCACCCTAGTTCTAGCTTGTATACAGCCAGTTCTAGCTCACACCTTGCTAGGTCTAAACCCAGCCCGCATTTTTTACATGCAAACTTGTTAATTCTAGCTTCTATGTTAGTTCTAGCTTTTATCACCCTAGTTCTAGCTTGTATACATCGAGTTCTAGCCCACATTTTACTAGTTCTAAACTCAACCCGCGTTTTTTACATGCAAACTTGTTAATTCTAGCTTCTACGTTAGTTATAGCTTCTATCACCTTAATTCTAGCTTGTATACAACAAGTTCTAGCCCACACCTTGCTAGTTCTAAACCCAGCCCGTGATTTTTAATGCAAACTTATTAATTCTAGCTTTTACGTTAGTTCTAGCTTCTATCACCCTAGTTCTAGCTTGTATACAGCCAGTTCTAGCCTACACCTTACTAGTACTAAACCTAGCCCACGTTTTTAATGCAAACTTGTTAATTCTAGCTTATACGTTAGTTCTAGCTTCTATCACCCTAGTTCTAGCTTGTATACAACGAGTTCTTGCACACACCTTGCTAGTTCTAAACCCAGCTCGCGTTTTTTACATGCACATTTGTTACATCCCGCTTCTACATTGCTTCTAGCTTCTATTGCCCTAGTTCTAGCTTGTATACAGCCAGTTCTAGCCCACACCTTACTAGTTCTAAAACCAGCTTTCGTATTTTACCTGCGCACTTGTTATTTTTGCTTCTACGTTAGGTCTAGCTCCTATTTCCATAGTTCTAGCTTATACACAGCCAGTTCTAGCCCACACCTTGCTAGTTCTAAACCCAGCCCGCGTTTTTTTCAAGTGTACTTGTTAATTCTTGCTACTACATTAGTTCTAGCTTCTATTACCTTAGTTCTAGCTTGTATACAGCTAGTTCTAGCCTACACCTTGCTAGTTCTAAACCCAGCCCCGTTTTTTACATGCACACTTATTAATTCTAGCTTCTACGTCTGTTCTAGCTTCTATTACCCTAGTTCTAGCTTGTATACAGTCAGTTCTAGCCATGTTATTTCTAGCTTACTCAATGTTGGTTCTAGCTGCTATTGTTTCAGTTCTAGATGTTGTCGTGTCTGTTCTATCTTAGCCATTGTCAGATCTATTTGTTCTCGCATAGTTCTAATACTTACAACATTTCTGCTAGTGGAGATGATGTTAGTTCTCATCATACATGAGAATACTTTCAACATTAAACAAAACGTACTAGTTTATAAATATACAAGCAAAACAGTTAACGACCTATCAAGTACTTAGTCAGCAATAGATTCATTACATATTTTACGGTTGTGACATTCCACATGACATTGAGAGCATTTAAGTGGCCGGGTGTAAACTGTTCTGTTGTTGATACGCCTAGTCTTATTTCTCCCTTTCCTTTTTGTTGTTAATGGTGGTAGGATCTGTATCTCCTCTCGTGGTATGCTACGCTTCTCGTAATCAGGGATGGGATAGAGGATTGGCTCATAGCTCTTTTTAAAATCTTCAACCGTCATAAACCAGTCACAGAATTGGTAAACATCCCTCTTCATAAGCATAATGGTTGCGCATGCATGTTTGCAAGGGATACATGTTACATCCCGTGCGCGGCATGTGCATGTTTTATTATCAAGATCCACTTTACAAGTTTTATGAGATTGTACCACAAATAATCCTGTATGAGACTGATGCACATCCAATGGACGCCCATTATCCATGTTCTCTTTGAGGGCAAGTTCAGCTTTGGGACAAAGAAATCCATTCCAACTTTCAGCCATTAATCGTCGCTCATTCATGCGAACCATAATCTGTTTACTGTTCGCGGGAAAAATTGCTTCCTTCATTGAATTCATCGTTCTCTCAAGTAACTGTTTTTCGATTACAAAAGATCCGGTCTTTTTATAAGATCCGGTTACAACGAAATCAAAGAAAAATAAAAAGATTACAACTTTTCTTTTTTGTGGAACAAATCACAAGATCCTGTTTTGCGGTCTCTTGCTTTTGTGGGTTCTTCGCCTACGCTGGGGTTAATCCGTGGACCACCGCACGATCTAGATCCGGTCGGATCTACACGGTATAACGGGTATTATTTCGCAAAGAAAATAATAGCCGGGGAGGATTAATTCACCAAGGAAATAATCGCCCGAAGTAATCGAAATCGACCAAGCAAAATAGATACTCTTCTCGGGATCAAAAACCAAGTTTTGATCCGGAGGATACCCGTGTAGATCTCATATCCGATCCCTCTTGAACTCCTGCCTTGTTTGACGTGGATGATCGCCGAGCACCGGATCTGAAAGTTCAAGTCTTCAAGCTTCAAAAACTCTAAGATTCAGATCTCAATCCAGCAGAGCTTCGCCTCTAAAAACTCCAACCTCCTCAACAATGAGCCCCCCTAGCCTATTTATAGGCGCTCAAACCTGTGCTCTGGCACAGGTGGCTCGGCCACCTTGGTGGCTCGGCCACCGAGCCACCAAAAGGTGGCTCGGCCACCGAGCCACCAATTGGTGGTTTTCGTCGTTTTCCGGTTTATCTGAACTCTGATTTGTTGATATGAACTCCGATTTGTTGATCTGAACTCTGATTTGGCAGTCCGGATCCTGATTTGGCAGTAAATCCGCTTCGGTATTCGAGTTCGAGTCCGTTCCCGATCTTGATTGATGTGGACTCTACGGTTGGATGATTCGTTGATTCATCGACCCGTTAGCTTGATTAGGCACGCGATTGGGAGTATTCCGTTGTTTGCGTGCGATTCGTTAACCTCGTCCTATCATTAATCCGCTTCATCGCGTCTCACTTGGCTTCGATATTGTGGTTTAACGATCATTCTTGGATTCATCGCCCGATGGTTCGTTGGTTTGTCGAATCACCATGTCAAGCTATATTAAGGGACCTATAAGCAGTTTTATACGCCTACAGATACCCCCTCCAAAGTATTTCAGCCTCATTCTTTCATAGAAGAGTCTGGAATACTTTGGATATGATTGTCCCAACCTTCAATCGGTGTGACGGGACTTTGGAATGGCTTCTATTCTTGATTCCTTCAATCCTCCAGGTTATTCGGTGCTTTGTCGAATGTCTGCCAGGGTTCCGGTGCTGCATTTGTTGTCTGACCGTTGTCGGAATTTTGAACTTGAAGTCGATTCCTGATTTCCTGATCTTTAGCTCGTGTTTGTTGTTTCAACATGGAACTGACCATCGATTGTTGGCGTTGAGTCTTCATTTGCAACGCGTTGTCCGGCGTTTGAGCTTCATTGTGACGCGTTGTCCGGCGTTTGACACAGTTTATACTCGTACGTTTGCTGGAGTATATACAGTTTAAGCTCTTAAGATATTGGAGCGTGGCGGATACTCGAATCACGAGACCAACTAACGGAGTTGATGCGTCAATGACTCGTATTTATAGAATTTTTGGCAAATTCTCAGCCATCAACGGGTTTGATAAGCCTTTACCGACTACCGTTTGAGTCGGGCTAGCATGCGGATTGTTTAAGTTCGTTCCGCATGTGACGTTAAGCTAAAAGAGTTAACCCTTTTAGTGCTACGATATTGAATACGTAAACTTCATCTTTCTCCCAAGAAAAGACTAAACAGCGACGTGTATCAGACGTTGACTTAGGATTTTTGGCAAATCCTCAGCATTCAACGGATTTGATGTGCTCTTACCGATTACCGTTTGAATCGGGCTTACATACGGATTGTTTTAGTCCGTTCCGTATGTGACGTTGCGCTAAAGGAATGAACTCCCTTAGACTTTGTGCTATGATGTTGAATACATAGGCTTTACCATTTGTTACGGGAATAGGCTACCCGGCAGCACGTGTTAGGCGTTGACTTTAGGATTTTTGGCTAACCCTCAGCCTTCAACGGATTTGATTAGCCTTTACCGACTACCGTTTGAGTCGGGCTAGCATGCAGATTGTCTAAATCCGTTCCGCATGTAACATTGTGCTAAGAGAGTGAATTCTCCAAGACTCTGTGCTACGACTTCGAATACGTAGACTTCGTCATTGTTACGGAAATAGGCTACCCGGCAACGTGTGTTAGACGCTGACTTATCCCTACTTAGGCTTCGGGATAAAGGTCCCCAGAATCAGGTTCTGGTGTCTTCTTGGATAGTAAAAGACTAACCTGGCGACGCGTGTTAGGCGTCGGCATATCCTTTCTTAGGATTCAGGATGAAATTCCCTATGCGTGTAAGACATAGATTTTGGTGTTATTAATAACAACCTGCCATAATATTGAATATGTGGGCGGATGTTGTTTTTAACGGTTAAGAACTAACCGGCAGCGCGAGTTAGGCGCAGACTTATCCCTGCTTAGGTTTCAGGATAGGATACCCCAGAATCGAACTCTGGTGTCTTTTTCTACGGAGAAAGACTAAACCGGCGACGCGTGTTAGGCATCGGCATATCCTTTCTTAGGATTCAGGATGAAATTCCCCATGCGTGTAAGGCATGGATTTCGGTGTTATTAATAACAACCTGCCACAATGTTGAATATGTGGGCGAGTGTTCTTTTTAACGGTTAAGAACTAACCGGCAGCGCGGGTTAGGCGCAGTCTTATCCCTACTTAGGTTTTAGGATAAAATACCCCAGAATCGAACTCTGGTGTCTTCTTCTATGGAGAAAGACTAAACCGCGACGCGTGTTAGGCGCAGACTTATCCCTGCTTAGGATTCGGGATAAACTTCCTAGGATGAATCCTAAATTTGATAAATTCTTGGAAAAAGGGTTAGTGTGGGAAAGGAAGAATTTTATATTCTATTCCCCGAACAAGGAAGGAAGAATTTTATATTCTATTCCTTGATTTTGGAAAGGAAGAATTTTATATTCTATTTCCAGTGCAAGAAAGAAACTAGAAGTGAGATCTCCACTCCGAGAATCCGGAAGATCTAGATAAGCTTACCTTTTATAGGATTGGTTATCTAGATGAGTTTTTCGTTTATCGAAATGAAATTTCAACTTTGGTTATAACCATGAAGAGGTTTAACCAAAGAGAAAAGAAGGGAGTTCTTTCGTTTATCGAAAGGAGACTCTGAACTGAAAGTTGACCTCTTATTCGTGAAAAGAATCAAGAGGGGAATTTGTTGGTGGCTTGGGCCAGAAAGACATTTTGGTGGACTCACTGTCAATTGAAATTGATCAGTGAGGGATTTTGGTTATGAAGATAATTTTGGGTTATCCTCTAGAATATTGAGTGTAATATTCCTCAAGGAACTTCCCGGTAAATGAGTTATCCTGAATGTACTAGGGATAGTACTTTTACAGGAACTTCCCATTTATTGGCATTAATTGCCTGACGCCCTCTTGAGAAATCAGGCGATATGCGCCATTTGAGTAGACTGTGTCTATCACAAACGGCCCTTCCCATTTGGGTTCAAATTTACCTTTCTTCTTGGAGTTGAGGATTATCGGTCGGCGAGCAGCGAGGACCAGATCTCCTTCCTTAAAGCTTCTTTGTCGGACTCTTTTGTTAAAAGCCCTAGATATTCTGGCCTGATAAAACTCGATGTGTTGTTGAGCTTCCAAGCGCCTTTCATCCAACATTTCGAGTTCCTCGAGACGTTTCTGATGTTGTTCTTCTGTTGTCATCTCAGTTGCGAGAGCGATCCGAAGAGATGGGATTTGGATTTCCAACGGTAGCACAGCTTCACATCCGTATACCAACGAATATGGGGTAGCTCCTGTAGGTGTGCGTATGGTGGTACGATAAGCCCAGAGTGCTTCACCGAGTTTATCGTCCCAATCTCGTTTATTGGTCTTCATGAGCTTTGACAGGATTTTAATGATCGTCTTGTTAAAAGCTTCAGCTAATCCATTCGCGGCGGGATAATAAGCTGTTGACGAAACATCTTGAATTTTGAACTTGTCACAAAACCTGACGAAAGCATTGCTTATGAACTGTGGACCGTTGTCATGAATGATCCGCCTTGGCACGCCGTGTCGGTATATGACATGATGTTTGATGAAATTGATGACGTTGTTCGTCTTCACTTCTCTAAGCGGAATCGCTTCAGCCCACTTTGAAAAGTAATCCGTGATTGCGAGAATGAATCGATCTCCTTTGACTGAAGGGGGAAAAATAGGACCGACAATGTCCATACCCCATGTCTCGAACGGCCAAGATATGGTTGACGTGTGTAAACGCTCTGGTGGCTGGTGCATATAATTTGCATGTACTTGACAGACATGACATTCTCGGGCGTATTCGATTGCATCATGAACCATTGTTGGCCAGAAATATCCCATTCTCCTGATGCGATCATACAGTTTGGGACTGGGCTGATGTGCACCACATTCTCCTTCGTGTACTTCCTTAAGAACTTCTTCTGCTTCTTTGTTCGAAAGGCATCGGAGTAACAAACCATCGTACCCCCGACGATATAATGTATGGGTCTCGGTATTATAGAAGAATCTTGGTGCTCTTCGGCGGATTGATTCCCTTTCTTTTACATCCTCCGGCAAAATACCATACTGGACGTAGTCAATGATGGGAAAATGCCAATCTCGGGACTCAGACCCAATTTAAGTTGAGTTCACTTCCTTGGCGTTTATGTTTCTATCATCTTCCTCTTCGATATCCATATTGTATATGGGTATGCAGAGTTGATGCGATCTTACTGTGACTAGCAGTTCAATTTCGGGAGGCTGCGCAAGTGATACCGCTAGTGCTGCCAGTGCATCCGCATAAGCGTTCTGGAGACGAGGGATGTATTCAATAAAGAATTCTTCAAAAGAATCTGCCATTCTGACGGCCTCTTGGTGGTATGGGATCAGGTCTTGGTTCCTGACTTCATACTCTCCATGGACTTGGTTGACTATCAATTGAGAATCCCCAAAAACTTCGAGATATTCGACCCCCAGCTCCTTAGCGAAACTGAGTCCAATGAGGAGCGCGTTTTACTCGGCTACGTTATTGGAAAATGGATCAGTCAGTGAAAAAGCCCGAGGCATCACATGCTTTCCCGGGGAAACTAAGACAACTCCAACTCCGGAGGAGACTCTAGAACATCCAGGGTTTATTGCCACATTAGCTGCTCTCGAAGCACCATCGAAGTATAATTGCTATACTTGTTGGTGCGATGTAGTGTTAACCTCGTGGGTTTCATCCGGCAAGTCATCATATACTTCTACCGTATCCGCGATCGGGTTTGCCGCCAAAAGATCACAAATTACTTGTTCTTTGATTGACTTCTGCTGTTTGAAGTGCAAATCATATTGGGACAAGAGAAGGGCCCACTTCGTCAACCGCCAATTCATAGAGGCCGGTTGCGACATAAATACCCGTACTGGATTAACGTTAGAAATGACGTAAATCGTCTGTCCAACCAAGTAATGCCGCATCTTTTGTACTGCGAATACCAATGCGAGACATTCTTTCTTAATCATCGGATATCAAGACTCGGTGCCTACCAAGGTCCGACTTAGGTAATAGACTGCCTGTTCGTGACCGTTATCATCGTCTTGTGCTAGTAAAGCACTTATCGAGTGGTTCATCGCTTTGATGTAAATCAAGAACGGTTTACCTGATTTTGGTGCAACGAGAACAGGAGGATTCGTCAGATATGTTTTGATATCTTTGAGTGCTTTTTGGTAGGCGTCGTCCCATATAAATGACACACCCTTCTTGTTTAGCTTAGAGAATGGTTGGCACTTCCCAGAAAGATTCGAGATGAACCGCCTGATGTAAGCTAAACGCCCTTGCAATCCTCTGAGTTCTCTTAGATTTCTAGGGGGTTGTAGTTCATGTATCGCCTTCACTTTATCAGGATCAATATGTATACCTTTAGTGGTGATGACGAATCCAAGGAATTTTCCACTGGACATTCCAAGGAAGGATTTAGTGGGGTTCATCTTCAATTGATGACTCCGCATGAGATCGAACATCGTCTTCAAGTCCTTGATGTGATCTTCTTTGTTGCGGCTTTTTACAATCAAATCATCAACGTAGCACTCAACCGTTTTCCTAAGATGTTCTTGGAAAATCTTAGTCATTGCTCGCTGGTACGTGGCGCCTGCATTCTTTAGACCGAAAGGCATCACCGTGTAACAAAAGACACCGAGAGGCGTTCTGAACGCTGTATGCTTCTCGTCATCCGGGTGCATCTTAATTTGGTTATATCCCGAAAAGCCATCCATAAAAGACATTCTCTCAAATCCGCATGTATTGTTGATAATGACATCCGTGATTGGGAGAGGAAAGTCATCTTTTGGACATGCCGCATTCAGGTTCCTGAAATCGATGCAAATCCTGATTTTACCATTCTTCTTCATGACTGGAACAATATTGGCTAGCCAGTCTGGATGTTGCTCCTCTCGGATGAATCCTGAGTCGATCAATTTCTTAACCTCTGCCTCAATGGCTTCCATAATTTGCGGACGAAACCGTCTTTGCTGTTGTTTGATAGGTTTAGCATCCGACTTGATATCGAGGCGGTGCATTGCCACATTAGGGTCGAGCCCTGGCATGTCTTCATAGTTCCAAGCGAAGACGTCAATATATTCCCTGATGAGAGCAATTAATTCCTCCTTCTCATTTGGGGGAAGACTATCGCTGATGAATATAGGCTTTGGATTGACCTCATCGCCCATGTTAATTTGGACTACTTTATCTTCAGTGGGGGGTTTCCTCTGTTCAAACCTATCACCATACTGCATGTTCAGGTGATGAACCCATGGGTCTTCCCATGTTGGCATTTGATCGTCGTCCTCCATTGTGAATGGATCAGCTGTAGCCATGTTCGTCATTAGGGCTTTGAATACTTCCCCCAGACTTGTATCGGAGTCCCAAGTTGAAGAATCAGAAGAATACTCTTCTTTACCTTTGTTAGCAATTTGATCGATGACTTGCCAGCAACATTCGTCATCAGATGAGGAGGCATAGCCTAAACCTCGTCTGAATTTATAATAATCATCCGATTTCCCTTTCGGTACATATGCTGCTTTGGCTGGAATACGGGAACCTCGATCGAAGTATAAACCTTCTCCGAGTGTGAAATCATATCCCTGTTTTTCCATAAGCTTGCGCGGTTCCGGATTATACTTAGATAAATGCAGACCAGATTTGTCATCATTCTCATCTTCTCTTAAGAAATGATCTGGTAATGGAAAACTCTCTCCTTTACCGTAAATCACTTCTTTTTCGCTTCCTATTTTGGCAGGGATAACCAAGGTTGTCCCGAAAGAATGCTGGAGGCTTTTCTTTGCTATATAGGACGATCGAAGCGGCATATACAAATCGGGATTATCATACAATCCCTTTATCACATCATTAAGAGACAGTGAGTACTCTAAATCATCATTTATTTTATTATTGGCAAGTTGCCAGTTACAACTGCCATCTGACGATTGTTCATCGTCAAGATTGATTACAAAGGGTACAATGTCATTAAAAACAAAACCTCCATCGTAATCAAATCCGGCTTCGGTATCAGCTTCTTCTCCGCTATCCGTGCCATGGGCCGATGGTTCAGTATCGGATTCGTTACCATAAAGGAGAGAATCAGTGAAATAATTCTCAAACCCTTTGAATGGTTGCTTATCCGCGACCACCGTCCTAACCTTATTATCAGTGTCGACATACTTCAAACACTGATGGAGAGTGGAGGGAATTATAACGTTACTATGGATCCAAGGTCGACCCAATAGTAAGTTATATGATGTCTCGGCATCAATCACATAACATGTGACCTCCGTCTTCAAATCACCCATTTGACATTTTATCCGGATCTTACCCAAGGGTCTTGACCCGCTAGTGTTGAATCCATAGATAACAGTGCCTGTGGCCGCCAATTTGCTAACTGGAATACCGAGGTGATGCATCAAGCGAAGCGGCATAATACTCACAGTGGAACCCGGATCCACTTGGATTCGGTTGACTTCGCTGGAGCCAATGTACCCAATGAAATATAGGGGTCGATCATGGTTCGAACTCTTCGTCTGCATATCCTCTTTGGTGAAGGTAATGCAGGGAAGGTTCTTAGCCGCTATATTGCAATGCTGAATTAACGGTTCTGACCCTTCAGGTACCGGCTTGATCTGAGTAAGGAATACTTCTGAATTGGCCAAGGCTTCTTGTAAGGCTTCCCTGGTTTCCTTAGACAACCGTAGCAACTCATACAACGTTATTCGCGCTGGAATGTTAGCTAGTTGAGCCATAATATCGAAGATGCGCGGAGTGTTCGAGCTCTCCGGTTTATCTCTTCCAATCGGACGATTGAAACGAGACTGCTTTGGATTCTGCACCTCTTGGGGCCTCTTTTCTTTCTGTTTATTATCCGGCTTCCGTCGAGCGTCTTTAACCGGTCTAGGAGTCGCAATCACACCCAGTTCCGCGAGAGTTTTGGCTGGTCCCTGTTTAGTCACCCCCTGCTCAGCTAACTGATCACTAGGTGATGGATATTTGAAGTGATATTCATTTCCGCTTCTGGTGGCAAAAACTTCTTGTTCTTCTTCGGAGAGCGGGAAGGTGGGAGCTTCATCACCATCCTCTTCGAAGATCGCGGAAGTAGCATTGCAGGACTTGCCTTTACCCATTCTGGTCGAGGAAGTCGCCCACTTTCTCGTCTTCAATAAGATCAGGATGGACCCAGAGGATTTCGCCGTTTGGGGCTGTGTGTGGTACAAGTCCTTTTTGGTGCTGTCCGTATGGGTCGTCGTTTATTGTCTTCATTCCCACTTTGGTGATGCGTTTTGGTTCAAACCACACCGTGGGTACTGATCCAAAGCTGATTGATACTGCATTTGCTCCTACATTCTTGGACGGCTTCGGGGTTATGACACCTACATCAATTAATGCCTGGATCTTATCCTTGAGATGGTAGCATGACCTTGTAGGGTGGTGGACCGCTCTATGGTACGCGCAGTACTTCGGATCCGTCACTTTGCTAGCCCCTTCTTGATCCACGATTACCGGCAGCTGGATTTTGTTATTCTCCAACAAGTATTTAAAGATAACGGAAACTTCGTCATCTTTGAAGGAGTACACTTTAGGAAATCTTGGCTCCGAAGATTTCTGCTTCTGAGGCCGTTGTCGCCATTGCGACTGCGACTGTTGTGGTGCTTGTTGCTGTGGCTGTTGCTGAGGTTGCAATTGGAAAGTTTGATTAGCATCAACTGCATTAACATGTGCCTTACCTTTCCCTCGTGGGACGAAATTCTATGACGGAGCATTCGTCGCCTGTTGGCCTCTCTCCGCCTTCTTCCTCCTGAGGAATCGCTCGGCTTGCTCTTCTCGGACCTTCAGATCCTTCCATGTTTTGGACGGTACTGTCCCTATTGCTTCCAACACGTCCAACGTAAGATTGTTGTGGCAAGTCTGGAGAATGAACTCCTCAGTGATCGGGTCCCGACAGTTCATCGCCATGTTCCGGAACCTTTTGACGAAGGTATCAACTAATTCCCCGTCTTTCTGTTTCTCGTTAAGCAACGACCCGATGGATATCTCGGTGTCGTCGTCGAAGAAGTTGGTGAGGAATTTAGTCTCCATGTCGTCCCAGCTATTCACGCTTCCTGGCTTGAGGCGGCGATACCAATCGAAGACGGCTCCACGAAGAGTGCCAACGAAGGACCGTACCATCAGAGGCTCATTACCAGAGATAACCCCCAGGTGTGATTTGAAGTAAATCAAATGCTAAGTAGGTGAACCCTTCCCATCAAACGGCGTGAAGTTAATTAGATTGAACTTCGTCGGATACGGGATTGATTCCCATTCCCTTGGGTATGGATAAGGAATGCCCGTCTTCTTCGTCTCTTGAGCGGAAATCAACGTATTGATTTTGCTCTCGAGGTTTTTAATCTTCAAACTTTCACCTGTATTTTCTTTGGCATTCTCGTTACCACCCCCTGCAATGACGGGAGGATTATTAGCATTATGAGCTTCATCCGCATGTGCGTCCTCATCTTCCTGATTAACCTGGTTATGACGACTTGGTTCGCCTTGCCGGTTTGTCAGTGCTTGGATTTGTTGGTCATGCATTTCTCTCATATTCTGCATGGCCATCTGTATTTCGAACCTGAAGCTCTCATGTTGTTTAGCCATGGCCTCTTCAAGCATCTTGGCCACTTGTTCCGCGCTTATCATAAATGACTCGCGGGGTTGTCCTTCGCTGGACACTGTATTATCTGATGCGACCGTAGAGTCGGCATCCGATTCTTCATCTTCTCAAGGTGGTCTTGTCCGAATCCTACCATATGTTGCTCGTATGATGGCTCCAGACTGCAGACGGGTTATCCACCAGGGTGCTTCCGGAATCGACTCGGGAGTATCCCGTGTTGATGTCCCTTTGCTGGTCATATTAGTGGTGACCCTCGGAAATTCTCCATCTTCAACCACCGTTCTTCTTCGTCGGAAACACCTAGGCCTTGGTTTTGGCATTTCGGTACTGAGTCTTTCGAAAACCGAAATTCTTTTGGGGACTGTCTTGATGCAGTTGCACTCAGACAATACTGCTCGAATGAGTTTGGAACAGGGGCACTGAGTTTCTAGTTTTCGAGGACTCCTTTTCCTGGTTTTACTTGTACCCCCAGCACGATAGTACAACTCGTCCGTTTAAAGGTCGGAGTAACCTATCGTGTGTTGGCACGACTTCTCAGGTATAACATTATCATCATCAGATGACAATGTTTCCTTCTGAGGGGAAACTGCCTTCTTTGGGCTCTCAAGAGTCACGCGTCTCGAAACACGCCTTCGTGGGCGTGAGTTTTCGGCGGGCTCCTGGACTTCAATGCACAAACTGGTGCGCGTAGTTGCCATGAACTCCTTATCCTGTTGAGGATGGCGGCGACCCCCAGCATGTTGAGTCGTTCGGGGCTTCTTCATCGGGCCCAAACGTTCTTGAACTGGAGCTTTGTATCGCTCATCGGGAAGCGGACCGAGGCGCTCCAGAACTGACCTCCTTCTTCGGGACGGTCCTACGGGATCTCCCGGAGCAGCTGTGGGGATTATCGACGATTTAGGTTGACTCGCCGACAGTTGAACTTTTGCTGAAGGCTATAATGATTGTTCCTTAGCCTGAGTTGCCACTTCGGACTTCGACCTCCATACTTGGCGGGTTGGTGGCGGCTTCTTGGCCACTTCTTTCTGCAGTCTTCTACGGGCTTCTTGGACTTGAGCCCGTGCCTGCGCCGACAGTGTGCGGCGCTTACGAATGCGCTCCTCAAGCGTTGAACGATTCCGTTTGACACGGATCCATTCCATCGTTGGCAGCTTGGAAGAGCTGCCGTTCATCGGTTGTTGAGGCTGTTTGCCTCTTCTGTTCTTCAGATCCGCCTTGTAGCGGATTCCGTCAACGGACTCCATTGCCTTCGCGAATTGTCGCACCATGCGTTGACGTTGCCTCTGGCAGGCTCTCTTTGAGAGAGTCACCACGCCCTCAGCGGCGGAAGAGTTGGCCAGAACAGATCTGACCTGGTTGGAGGTTGGGGGAACTTCACCCGATGCAACTTTGGCATCGATCGGGGTGAGATCTTCGTTGGTATTTTCTACTTCCTTATACCAACGGGCTCTTCTCCTGGAGGAGAACTTCTTGGACTTGCGAGGGGAGGTGGATCCGGACGAGGATGACAGATACTCCTCAAACTTCTGTTGGTCGAATTCATACTCGACCTCCTCCTCGACCGGGATTGAGATCCGCGGTTGCGACGCAACGATCTCGGCAGCGAGATCGGTGGCTCCCACTGTGGTCGCCAGATTGTTCGTGGGAAAAATTGCTTTCTTCATTGAATTCATAGTTCTCTCAAGTAACTGTTATTCGATTACAAAAGATCCGGTCTTTTTATAAGATCCGGTTACAACGAAATCAAAGAAAAATAAAAAGATTACAACTTTTCTTTTTTGTGGAACAAATCACAAGATCCTGTTTTGCGGTCTCTTGCTTTTGTGGGTTCTTCGCCTGCGCCGGGGTTAATCTGTGGACCACCACGTGATCTAGATCCGGTCGGATCTACACGGTATAACGGGTATTATTTCGCAAAGGAAATAATAGCCGGGGGGATTAATTCACCAAGGAAATAATCGCCCGAAGTAATCGAAATCGACCAAGCGAAATCGATACTCTTCTCGGGATCAAAAACCAAGTTTTGATCCGGAAGATACCCGTGTAGATCTCAGATCCGATCCCTCTCGAACTCCTGCCTTGTTTGACGTGGATGATCGCCGAGCACCGGATCTGATAGTTCAAGTCTTCAAGCTTCAAAAACTCTAAGATTCAGATCTCAATCCAGCAGAGCTTCGCCTCCAAAAACTCCAACCTCCTCAACAATGATCCCCCCTAGCCTATTTATAGGCGCTCAAACCTGTGCTCTGGCACAGGTGGCTCGGCCACCTTGGTGGCTCGGCCTTGGCCGAGCCACCAATTGGTGGTTTTCATCGTTTTCCGGTTTATCCGAACTCTGATTTGTTGATCTGAACTCCGATTTGTTGATCTGAACTCTGATTTGGCAGTCCGGATCCTGATTTGGCAGTAAATCCGCTTCGGTGTTCGAGTTCGAGTCCGTTCCCGATCTTGATTGATGTGGACTCTACGGTTGGATGATTCATTGATTCATCGACCCGTTAGCTTGATTAGGCACGCGATTGGGAGTATTCCGTTGTTTGCGTGCGATTCGTTAACCTCATCCCATCGTTAATCCGCTTCATCGCGTCTCACTTGGCTTCGATATTGTGGTTTAACGATCATTCTTGGATTCATCGCCCGATGGTTCGTTGGTTTGTCGAATCACCGTGTCGAGCTATGTTAAGGGACCTATAAGCAGTTTTATACGCCTACATTTACGTATGTGTTCTGCGAGTTGTAGTATCCATAGAAGCCTAGCCTCATGTATCCATTTTTTGAATGACTCTGCAACATTTGATGTAACGTGACCATATCTAGAACATAACAGGGAATTCATCAAAAATACTGAGTTATTTGTCATGTCAGTTCTAGCTGAGTAGTTGTTAGTGCTAGCTTCTCTCGTGATAGTTCTAGATGGTACCCAGTTAGTTCTAACTCCAGCTAACTAGGTTATTACCCATGTTCTATTACAAATGTTGGGTATAGCGCCTATGTTAGTTCCGACTAGGTTATAGTTAGTTCCAGTGTATGCATTCATGTCTAATTTAGTTAGGCAAACAACAGACTGAAATAAGAAATGACATAGCTTATAACTTACCTAATTCCGAGGAAAAATGCGTTAGCCCAGTTCTCTGGAGCGTAGTTCATGACAATATTGTAGGCTCATTCGTCCGCCAGTCTAATGTCCTCCACATAGTCATTCCATTCTGCTTTAGTATATTTGTAACAAGCAGATTGCAAAAGGTTGCCCAAAATCCGAGTATCCTTTGCCTTGAAACCCAAATCCCACAACTTTGTCCTGAAATTCTCAACTAGATGCAGAACACATCTAGAGTGTATAGCATCCGAAAAATATTCTCTGACTGCTTCTCTGATCCTCTTATCCGTATCAGATATTATAACTAGCTTGTGCGGATCTGGCCTTTCATAGAGAATAGACCATAAACCTATAAATATTTGTAGTTAACATATTTGAAGTTAGAGTTAACAACGAATGAGTTAGAACTAGCATGAATTCTAGTAGAACTAACATGACCCGAACTAACCTTGTAAGAACCAATTCCAGTTGACAGTATTTTCCTGATCACAAATGCAATAGGCTAATGGAAATATCCCCTGATTTTCATCATATGCAACGGCGCTGAAGAGTATACCTTTGAAACGATCTTTCAGAAAGGTACCATCCAAAAATATAAGTGGTCTACAACCGTTCAAAAACACATTTATGCAGGCGGCATAACGGATGAATAGCTTTGAAAACCTCCCCTCATTTTGTTTAACATGAATGTAGCTACCTGGGTTTGTCTTCTTAACCTCTTCTACATACCTAGACCATTGAAGATTATATGTTAGGATCAACATAAATGAAATTAGTGTCTATATTATAGATATTATCTTCTTTTACCATCGTAATTGATCGTAGGACTCATGGGCATCACCATATAGTTGCTCTTGTGCTTTTTCTTTACCCCATCATATCTTGCTATAATCGACCCTAAGCCCATACGATGTTAGTAACTCCTTTTGTACGTCGATAGGTCGTAAATTTGGTCGGACCTTTAACGTGGGTAATACTTGGGTCGCAATGAATTGTCGTGACGCCCTAGATTGACCTACATTATTGCTAAAATTCCCAGAAGTGTGGTTGTCCACGAAGGTTTTGATTTCAAGTATGTTCTAATTTTTGGAGAGGCAAATAACATCCACAGGTAATTTTGGGTTTCCTTGAACCGACAAAAGACTCGAATACGCTTCGGTTCATTCTTAGCAAACAAGTACTCGAATTTTTTGGCCATGGAATAGTATAGTAAAGCCAATCTTAATTCCTTCGCACTCTCATACCGTTGTCCCTCACCGGTTAAAGCAGTGTGTCACCAAGTAGGAATCCTCTCTGATCTGCTAATCATGTCATCAATCATCGGAACATTATCTCCAGAAGGATTATTATTGGGGATCCTATCTGAAACACATGTGGGCGTCGACAACGGCGGGCCAACCTCTATACTTTTTGAGTTCATACTGCTGGAAGCTGTAAGGATCATGAATTTTGATACTAGTTAAAATAAATTTTCTGGTATTTTAAAATATTCAATTATTTTTTTAAAAGAGTATTTGTATTTTCTCGGCCTTCTAGAATTTTCTATGACTTAAAAATCCGGTTTTATATAGTTTTTCTAATTATAAATTAAATTGTTGCGATAAAACTTTTTAAATTAACATTTGAATTTTTACTCTTGTTGTTGTTGTTGTTGTTATTATTATTATCATTATTATTATTATTATATTACACTGATTTTATCCTAATTATCCTCCTTGTATTTCTCCATAATTCTCTCACTAATCGTTTCCTCAATTTCCCCCTTAAATCTCGTATTTCCTTCATCAATTTCATCCCCTGATTCCCTCAAAACCAAATCCCTTAATCCCCTCCTCAATTAAAGCAAATATTCTCTCTCCCCTCTATTATTTCCTTACACGTTTATTCTAAATCAAATCTCAAACTCTCTCTCTCCAATCAATCACCCAGCTCCTTCTCTCCTCCTCATCTCTTTCAAAAAGAACCCACCCCAAATCCCAACTCCCCATCTCTCTCTCGTTCTCATCTCCTTCCCCTCAACCGCGCCGTCCGCCCCCGTCTTCCTCCCTGCGTGAACCCACTTCACCGCCTCCAACTCGCCCAACTCCGCTGCTCCGACCTCCCTCCGGCGACCTCAACCCTCGTCA
>BQKN01064378.1:87180-101196 GCA_022839385.1 Asparagus kiusianus | reverse complement strand
ACCGATGAGAAGGTTGATAACTATAAAATTCATTTATGCTTATCCTTCTGATTCATTTGACTGGAAAGTCTTTATTGTTTTAACTGCAGAGGATTAAGGAAGTGATGCGGGAGGAAGCACTTCATGTATGTAGAATGGAGGCATGGGGATTGTGGCTTGGAATACTTTTGTTATTTGGAGATCAAGTACAAGGAATGTTGGGGTTATATGTTCATATATGGATCTGGAGATTAATGAATATACAAAGCTATTTTTAATTATTCGCTCATATATGAGTCTTTTACTTGATCAGTAAATGGCAGATCATTTTCATTCAAGTTCCTTGCTTTTCTTTTAAATGTTAAGTTTAGTACATTGACTGTTATGTTTTACTTAATACATGTAAACTATAGCTGATTGACTGTGAACATTTACCTGTTTCATGTTAACAGTTGTAGTTAACATGTTAACCTTTGTAGTTAACATGTTAAACTTTGTAGTTAACATGTTAAACTTTGTAGTTAACATGTTAACCTTTGTAGTTAACATGTTAAACTTTGTAGTTAACATGTTAACTGTTATTGTTAACATGTTAACTATTGTAGTTAATATGTTAACTATTGTAGTTAAGATGTTAACTATTATATATAAACTAATAACTATCACAGCTTACATGTTAACTATAATATGAACGCATGTTAAATGTAAAAGCTAACATGTTAACTATAATTTGTAACGTGCTATCCATAAGGTGTAACATATCATGTTAATTTGTAACATGCTTCTCTAACCCTACCTCCCTCAAATGGCTTGGATCGAGGAGATGAAGTGGGTGAGGGTCTTAGTTGTTGACTACTAAATTCTTGATTGTTGATGTTTTCAAGTGTGAATAGGTGCTAATTCTTCTTCTCTCTTCTAAAACGCATGCCAATTCCAAGCCAACTAATTATCATGCTAACTATTGAAATACTTATTTATGTATATTCGTTGAGGACGAATATACACAGCTGATGACATAAATAAGTATTTCAATAGTTATATATGTCAATAGCTGTGTATATGAACGTTAAGGACGAATATACACAGCTAACAAAAGTATTTCAATAGTTAATAACATATGTAAGTATTGAAATAGTTAATAGGATAAATATACACAGATATTGACATATATAAATCCTCAACATTCATATTTTTTGTAGGTGGGCATATACTTATGTTATCTGAGTAGCTTAACAAGCGAACAAATAAAGTTAACATGTTAGCTGGGTAAATTAACAAGTTAACAAAGAAAGTTAACAAGTTATCTGTGTAACTCAACAATCTAACTGCGAAAGTTAACATGTTACATGTGTAACTTAACAAGTTAACAAAGAAAGTTAACAAGTTATCTGTGTAACTTAACAATCTAACTGTGAAAGTTAACATGTTACATGTGTAACTTAACAATCTACCTGCGAAAGTTAACATGTTATCTGTGTAATTTAACAAGCTACTAAGAAAAGTTAAACATGTTACCTATGTAACTTAACAATCTAACAGAGTAACTTAACAAGCTAACAAAAGTATTTCAATAGTTAATGATATATACAAGTATTTCAATAGTTAATAGGATAAATTTGTGCATCAATTTTATATCATATTTGCATTATAGTTCACATCCCTACAAAAGTATTTCAGTTCATATACATAGCTACTATATACATACAAAAGTATTTAGCTATTACATACACCCAAAAGTATTTTAGTTCATACATACAAAAGTGTTTCACATCCGCAACTCATATCAATCGGCGATCGGTTCGTTGCAAGTTGCTCGGTTGTGGCGATCGGTTCGTTACAAAAGTGTATCACATCCGCCGCCGCCGCCGCTCTTCCCTTTGCCCCTCCTCATCCCACCAACTATCCTGCTCCAGCGACGGGCCCCACTCTCTACTGTCAATCGCCGGCCATCTCCGAGTCCGATATACCATCTGACACAGATCCGAAACACAATAACCCGATAAGCCTCGTCTACCGTCCTTTGACATCATCCTCATCACCATTTTCTTCATTGAGTTGGATAGTAGATAAATCCACTCGCCATATAGCTAATCGTCTGCAAGTGTAAACAAAGTGTCAGAGACACACATGATTTACTCGGGAAATATTACATTATCAAAACAAAGTCACAATACATGTCCAAACTCCATATTACAGCAAAAAATTGAGTTTTTTGAGCCATTTTATCAAACATATGGCTACCCATACTCATATTTACACCCCCTCATTGAAACTCATTGATTCAGGCAAGCCGCCAACAAACCAATTTCTAGAAAAAATCAACCTCTGCAGGAACTTCAACCCCTCGATCGAATCAGAAACGAACCCATCGAACCCATTTGAGGAAACATCTAAGACCCTTACCCACTTCATCTCCCTGGTCCAACCCATTTGAGGTCGGGGACTTTGCGGCCAGGGAAGGGGGAGTCGGAGCGGCATATGAGGTGGATGGGGTGCTGCTCCATGCGGCGGGATGCCGGGATCGGACGGTCGAAGAGGTTCACGCGGTCATCGGCAGAGATGAGGCTGATGGTGGCGGGGCGGGGAAGGATGCCCAAAATGATCCGACGTGGTTGGGCTCGCTGGTGGGGAGGCGGTCGGATAAGTGGGCCCCGTGGTGGACGAGGGCACTGTGGGCGAGGGAGCGGTCGGAGATGAAGATGGTGGACCGGTAGGTGATGCAGAGAGTGAGGATTGAGTTGTGGTCTCTAGGGAAAAAAGGATTGACAGAGAAGGAGAAGAAGAAGAAGGAGAAGAAGAAGAAGAAGAAGAAGAAGAAGAGGGGAGGGGTAGTTTGTGTTTTTTTGGTTTTTTTCTTTGGAAATGTAAACATGAGCTGGAACACATCTTGGGAAGTATAATGGGGCTAATACACATTAGGAATAATACATGGGTCTTGGGCATATCACATTTTGATTTTTGGGGCCTTGAAGCAATTTTTCCAACTTAAAAATACTCTATATGATTTGGGGGACCTAATAGCAAATTCAATGATTCCGACTGTTACTAGGAGCTGTTTGTTTTGGTTTTTTTGAAGAGGAAAGTCTGTCAAAACTGTCAGTTTTGACAGGCTTTCTTACATAAACGTCACTTTTAGAGATGTTTTTGCAAGAAAGCCTGTCAAAACTGACAGTTTTTGTCAGTTTTGACAGCTTTCACACCACTTTTCTTTTCAAAAAAATCAAAACAAATGGGCCCTAAAACATGACTAGCTCAAACTGACAGCTGTTTCGGACAAGACCTCTGATCTCATGAACGGGCGCCACTTCATTTCAAATCCACAAAAAACCCTGGACCTACACAGGCTCCATGTGGGTCCAACTCTTCCATCTCCAGCGTGGCATCACAATTTAAAAGCACCGCAAACTTAAACCCAGAGAAAAATCAAAAGATTTACATTCCAACGGCTATTTTCCAACAGAAATTGGACCGTTACCTCTCTTCAGCTCACAAACAAGCCCTCTCCTTTTCCACTCTCTCTCAAATTCAAACCAAAATCCCCCCTTTCTCTCTCTCCGCTCTCTCTCTCTCTCTCTCTCTCTCTCTCTCTCTCTCTCTCTCTCTCTCTCTCTCTCTCTCGAATCTACAGCCATGGCAGCAGCAAAAATCCCCAAATTCACTGAAGAAGAGATGGCCATTGATCAGAACCTCGGCTACCCGAAAGCATACTCCAAGCTCTGCAACATCAATACCAACAGCAGTACAAGCCCATTCCTCAATGGCCCTCCTCTCTCCTTCATCCCCTACACTCTCCAGCCCCAAGAGGTACACAATCCCCAAAACCCCATCAATTTAATTTTGGGTTTTTTTTGTCAGTAAACCCAAAATTTCCTCTGACCTGTGCGTTTGCGTATTTTGTGTTGAACAATGATTTTGGAAGTGGATGGGTTTATAAACCAAAAAAAAAATCTTAGTATTGCTCAATTTCTCTAAAAAGTACTTTCTTCTTGTGTTTCTAGGCTTTGAGAGCTAAGGATTTGAATCAAATGTTTCCTGTGATCGATCCCGATGCGAAGCCTGCTCCGAACCCAAGAGGGTTTGTGAATCTTCTATGGAAGCAGCTTGATCATCTTGGGTAAGTTCTCTATTTAGAAAATTTGGGTCTTTTAAAATTTGTTACGTTTTGATTAGAATTTATGTTTTTTGGGGGTTTTTTATTTCAGGAATGCAGGGTTTGATCCGGAGCTGTTTCGTGTAGACCCATTTGGGAATGTGCTTTATCTTCACGCTGATTCTGCATCTCCGTTGGCTTGGGATGTTGATCACTGGTTCCCTTGCTCAAGTAAGTGAATTACATTTTGGACTATTTTTGTTTCCTTTTATTTCTCTCTCTGTCTCTCTCTCTTTTACTTGGGTTTATTTTGAGTATAAATGGGAGTTATTTTTTTGAACTTCGTAGGAGGAGGGAGAACTGTGCCAAGCAATTTGAGGATTCTACAATGGCAAGTGTGTAGAAAGAAGAAAAACAAGCTGGATTTCCTTGTTCCTTGGTGGGATCTTCAGCTGGGAATCTCAGTGAACCAATTCTTATCCGTATTTGCCTCCAAAAATCTAGATTTCAGGTTAGCTACATATGTGTGGAGCTTCAGTGTTGCTATTTTTCTTAGATTTTTTTTCCACGTTAATTTTTACCTTTTTTGCCTTTTTAATACTATTTCTGCTGACCGTCAATGGATTGAAAATCAAGCGTATGTATATTACTAATCTTCAATTCCAGTAAACTATGTCACCATTCAATTAAGCGATTTCCTACTTTCAAAATTTTAACCTCAATGAGTAAATGGAAAAGGTAGATAAGAAAAAGATCCAAAATATGTCTATCTGCACTCAGCTAGACCATCTTAAACCTTTTTTTTTCCCGATGATATATTTATCCAAATGTACAATTTTCCATTTGCAGGAATAGAGCATTTTCGTTCTTGTTTTTGGATGGGAGCTGTGAGGAGCTAAATGCTCTGCAAGCTGTGGACTCCCATAGCTTCCCTCAACATTTCATGGAGATGAAGCAGAAATTAGGCCTAGCTCCAGCTGCCCTTGTATCGACAAACAGAAACTCGGAGTCTTCAGTGTTGAAGCCTGTCAATATGAATAAATCTCTCCGACCTAATTCACCTTATTTAGGTTCGCAGGAAAAAAACAAACTTAATGACTTCCTCTCACTATATATGTTTCCTCATTAATACTTGTGTATTTTTTTTAGTTCAAAGAATGACGCCAAATACATCGAAAGAGAATGAACCACCAGAATCAGATGAATTTGCTAACAACCCTTATCTTACAATTACACGGGCCAGAGATTCACTAAGGCAGAGAGGAGACAGCAAGAAGAAAGAAGCTGAGATGAGTCAGTTGGAGGATGAACTGAATGAGTTCAGACAGAAGAATGAAGAAGAAAGGATTGCTCTTCAAGATCTTGAGGCTTTGCTTATAAAGCGCAGACGAAGGGTTGAGAAGTGCAGGAGGTTATCAGAAGCTCAGGCTTCTTATAGAGCTTTGCTAGAAAAGATGATCAGAGACGCGATGCATCAGTAAGAATACTTATCTTAAATTCCCTGTTCATGATTTCTGTACTATATCTTCATAATTTTGACAAATTTTGTTGATAAATGTTGTGTACATCATCAATAAGAACAGTTGCAATCTTAAGTATATGTTCATGATTTCAGTACTATTTATGATATTGGTACTATTTATTCATAAATTCTATATAAACTTTGTTGATATTTAGGAGTGTGCACCAGTAAGAACAGTATGAACCTTAAATACCCGCTTCATAATTTGGCTACTTTTAATTTATAATTTCTACAAATTTTGGTGATATATGACAGTAGTAATAACAGTTGAAATCTTAAGTACTCTGCTCATGATTTCAGTATTTGTTTATAAAGTCTACATAACTTTTGTTGATATTTAGGAGTGTGCGTCAGTAAGAGCAATCAAAAGCATATGGACGTTTATTCATAATTTCTATAAAGTTCGTTGACATTTCAGAGTCTGCATCAGTAAGAAGTAAGAACATAAATACCCTGTTCATGATTTTTACTAGTTACTCATAATTTGTAATATTTTGTTGATATATAGGAATGTGCGTCAGTAATAACAATTGAATCTTAAATATACAGTACATGGTTTCAGTACTATTTATGCGTAATTTCTACAAATTTTGGTTGCATTTTAAAATGTGCATCAGTGATAATTGTAATCTAAGAAACACTCTCTCTTCATAATTTAAACAAATTTTGTTGATTTGTAGGAGTGTGGTCTACAAAGAGCAACTAAGGCTGAATCAAGCTGCAACAAGTGCTCTAATGGCTCGCTTAGAGGCCCAAAGAGCAATGTGTGATACTTCAGAGAACAAACTGCGGAGAAAATTTAATGAAAGAGATGAGCTCGAGAAACAGATATCAAGGCCTTGCTGGGAGTTGCAGCAAGCAAGGAAAAGATCCAGAATGGACTACAACACACTGTTTGAGGAGAGGAACGAAGATTGCATAAAGGGTTGGACACCATTGAACAACACACTGTTTGAGGAGAGGAACGAAGATTGCATAAAGGGTTGGACACCATTGAAGAAGGAGCTCAGGGTTTTTCTAGAGGAAGAGCAGAAGGCCTCTGAAGCTGGACATTCTCTCAGTGAAGAAGAAAACGAAGAAGAAGAAGAGCATGAAGACATTGAAAACTTGACTCGTAAGAATAAGGGAAAGAAGAGCAAAGCCTTGATTCTTGCAGAAAGAACTCAGCAAAAAGCATGTGAAGGTGATGACAAGCTACTCAATCATAAGGGAAAGAAGAGCAAAGCCTTGATTCTTGAAGAAAGAACTCGACAAAAAGAATGTGAAGATGATGACAAGCTACTCAATCATAAGCTTGGGCAGTTAGCAATCGGAGAAACTAACGAAATCTGCGAAGAGGGAAAAGAATCATGCAAGAAGTTTTTAGATGAAGAAGATGAAGAAGAGAGAAACCAATTAGGCAAAGGGAATGTAGAGAAATGGCTACAAATTATGTTGGAGAATGCAAAGGGATCTGATGGAGAGGAGGAGAATCAAACTGCTGAGACTATCAACAGACCGAACCAAATAAACCCAGAGAAGGAGAGCAAGTACTTGAAGCTGAAGCCATTGGATAACAACAGAAGGAGTTTCAATGAGAAAAGAGAAGAGAGCTGTGAAGGCTCCTCAAGAGGGTTTAGATCAACTCCATCATCTCCCTCAGTGATCATGGGGATGAGGAGGAGTGAAGCAAACTTGGATTCAATGGCATCAACAAGCAGTAAGTTCATTAAGAGCTGCACAAGGACAATCAAGAGAACAGTAAACAAATGAAGGTATCAGTTTTAGTAACTATGATTTGGCTTTTGCGAAGTCTTTATTGCTGTGGTATATTACTATATAGTTGTTTGTTGTATTGTATAACAGTCATTGGTTATTCTATTTGTACATGAACCTTCATTCTTGGTTTGTTCTCTTTTATGTGTAAGTACTTTGCTAGGAAGAGTTTGCAATAAAAGATAGTATATTGTTGTTTGTTTGGAAAGTTGTTTTGAACTTGGTCTGCACTCTGCTCCAAAATTTTATGGTTGAGGACATTGACAATTTTATTATAATCTTTGCTTGATTGTTAGTTTGTTGGGTAAAAATATCTCAGCTGTGTAGAACTATGCCATATGGTGAAAGCAATGAAGTCAATGACTATTGCTTATTCTCTCATTGCTTGGGAATTCAATTCCTGGGTAAATATCTCACTTGTATAGAACTTGTACATATTGGTTGTGAAATTTCAAGTTCTTATTTACTTCTATTTTTCTAGTTCCAATATACTTTTGATTTGAATTTAGTAATATGATGGGGAATAGATATCCTCTATTCACTTGTTTTTCTATGATTTCTATACCTGTGAGAAGATTAATTTTGTCGCATCATTTCAGTTTATGTTTCGATATTCATATCATCAGGTGGCATTTGCCATGAATTTGTTGTCATTTCTAGTCTACTTACGGTGATATCTTTTCAATAATAATGGGAGGATCCCAGATTTACTATTTATGTTACAGTAAATGCTGCAGTAGTTAGTTTTATGCGAAGATAAAGATCATATTCATGTTTTTCGTTCAAACGGCTATCAATTTGATTGATGTTGCAATGATTTTTTATGAGAAAATGACAAAATGTTTGAATAGTACAATCATGTCAACTTTGGTTGCAATACTGTTACACACTTATGTGTGGATTGATATTTCTCAGATAGCGCCCTTAACTTTCAAAATGTCATAAAAAACCCTTTAAGTTTTGTCATAAAACTCCCCAAACTAACTATGTGACTTCCTAACTTTCATTATTTTTTTATATTTTTTGGGGGAAGCGGGGTGGCGGTGATGGTTTTTTATGCTCAAAGCACTAGAAAGGAGGTGAATAGTGCTTTATAAAACTCTCTTGCGAAATTGAAAATAACTATGTAACATAATAAGATTATATCAACAATTAATAATCACAGCAGATATATAATACTCAAACCAGAAAAACACAATCGCAAACAAGAGGATTTATCCTGGTTCGGTCCTCCAGACCTACATCCAGTCCCTAAGCAACCCGCTTGAGATTTTTCACTATTCTTGAATTTCCTTACAAGAATAACTATTGCATAACCTTGACAATCATGTTACCAAAATGCAGACCCCTTCTCAAAGTAGAAAATAACATTCCCTCAAACTAGAGAAAACACTTTGAAGAAGATTACAACACTTTACCCTATAAGCCTTGATGAAGAAGTGATCTCAGTTGCTAATAGGATCTCTCTTTGGATGCCTAACAACAATTTGAAAGCTTTTAAAAAATTGAAGGCACGAGAGAAAAAGTTTCATATTTTCAACTTGAGAGTATATCAAAATTTTGAATGAAAAGCTTGTATTTTGAAAAGTGAACTTAAAGGTATATATACTGACCAAAAGACATAACTTATGAGTTCAAATTTACTGCCAAAATTTTGATTTTAACTGCCATAAACAGCTAATGTAATTTGAAAACCAAAATCAAACAGTAATAAACTATCTACGTCAGTCGACTGGTGGACTCATCAATCGACTGAACAGAAACTTTTAACAAAGACTGTTTGATCAAACAGTCGACTGATATAATTATCGGTCGACTTGCCAGAAAGATTTTAAAAGCGACTGTATGATGAATCAGTCGACTGGTATATATATTAGTCGACTGTCTAGAGAGTATTGTTAAAAATTGTCTGGCCTTGATCAGTCGACTGACCAGAGACTTTTGGTTAAGTCTTAAGATCTTCATGAGTCGACTGATAATCTGATCAGTCGACTTGCTATATTTAGTTTGACAAATGAGTTGAAAACTTATTGACTGTAAAATCAATTTTGAATAAAAAAACAAGATTAAAAATTTAATTAACTTATATTCAAACTAATCAGTGGAAACTAACTTAGGCTAGGTGTTAAGTCACCCAGTAATCTAAGTCTAGTGTGTGTGTGTGTGTGTGTGTGTGCGCGCGCGCGCATTAGGGCTTTTAACAATCTAAGATAAAGTAAAAGTTACAATATGAAGTCTAGCTTTATCTTGATTTCTCTTCAGCCTTGCTTGATCAACTTGAATGATGTATCAGGATATATCTTTTAACACTGCAATAACCAAGTTAGCCAAACACACAATATATTTGTATCATCAAAACATACCTGATTAACATTCTCCCCCTTTTTGATGATGACAAATGGTATAAATCAAGTTAGAGAGTTAGAATATTAAAATCTCCCCCTGAATATATGCACACATATTTTATCTTAATATTTCTACCCCTTTGTTATTAGAAAAAAGACATAAAGAATGAGATAAATAAGATACCGACCAAAGTTAGTATAAATCAAGCGTTATTACACAATACCAAGTGTTAAAAAATCATTAACTTGTGCCCCCCTGCAAATATGCAAAATTAGTCGAAAAACATATAAATATAAGATTAAAGTTATCAAGTCCAACTTTTCTTTTGAGGTACCTAAAAAGATAAACATGTTAGGCAAGTACCTGTTTTAAAATTTTGATAAGAATCAGTTCTTAGGAAACCAAACCCATTCAGAATTTGGTTTTCCTCTATGTATATAAACATAGTTATTTGAATTACAAATAGTGTTTATATAAGACATTATATAAGAATTCTTTTCATTATTACTCACATCTTTTGGAACCCATATATATATCTTAATTTGGGTTTTAAAAATTTCTTAACATTGTGAGCATAAAAGTATTTTTGAAAATCATGTTTCTTTGAAAATTGCCTTTCTTTCTGAAATCCAATTCCAAATTTATTATTTGAAATATTTTGAAAAGATAACAAATTATTCAGATTTTCTTGACCTTTGTTAAACTTAGAAACATTTTTAGATGTTTCTTCATATTTTAATGTTAGTGAAGAAAAATATAAGTCCAATTTGAAATTCTTGAATTTAAAGAATTTATTTGAGAACTTAGTAAAGAGTTTTCTTTTACAAGAGTTTCATTTTCTTTTACTAAATTCTTATTTCTTAATTTTTCGTTCTTAAATTCATGAAATAATTCATTAAAAGCATCTAACAATTTATTGGTGTCAAGGATACTTTGTACCTCGTATTCTTTTGCCATGAAGCAAACGTTTGCAACTTCTGTCTCTTCTTCTTCTTCAAATGAAGAGTCACTATCATCCCATGTTGCTTGAAATGCCTTTTTCTTCTTCATGAACTTGTTAGTTTTGAAGTTATAATTTGTCTTAGTGTTCAACATTGGACAATCTTTCTTCATGTGTCCTAATTTATTACACTTAAAACAGACAGGTAAGTCATTAGTATCGTTATGTTTATGATTGAACTTACCTTTACGAAGAAATTTTATGAATTTCCTTGTAAGCATGTCTATTTCATCTTCATCATCTGATTCTTCTGAATCAGATGACGCTTTGAATGCAAGAGATTTCTTCTTTGTATGTTGTTATTATATGTCCTTCTTTCTATCTTCGATATGCACTTCACAGGCTATGAGGTTTCTAACAAGATTCTCTAGAGTGATAGTCGATAGGTTGTTGGCTTCCTCAATGGCAGTAATCTTCTTCTCCCATTCTGGAGTGAGTGCACGAAGAACTTTTCTCACCATCTCGACTTGTGTGTAGTTCTTACCAAGAGCCACAAGCGAGTTTGTGATGTCGGTGAAGCGTGTTATCATCTCAGATATAGTCTCATTTTTCCCCATTTGAAACATCTCGAATCTATATACAAGAATAGAAATTTTAGATTCTTTAATCATACTTGTACCTTCATGTGTTATATCAAGTATATGCCAAATTTGATGCGCTGATGTAGCGGTAGACACATGATTGAATTCTTCTTTGGTTAAGGCACAAAATAGAGCGTTCATCGCCTTTGCATCAACGTTGACTAATCTCTTTAGATCTTCATTCCATTCATCATATGAGATTGATGACCTTGTGAATTTCGTCTCTGTAATGTGATGGATTGCAAGTAGATCTTCATTCTGCACTTCCAATAGTTGTAATTTGAACCATCAAAGAGTGGTGGTTGTTGTGTAGATTGTCCTTCATGGTATTGTGAAGTTGATGATGCTATTGCAATTACTATAGGCAATAAATTGCTTTTATCTCTTCATAATAACTTGGAACAATCAAAAGAGCTTAAGGGTCCTTCTCTGAAAAGGCAAGTCGACTCCCAGAGAGTCCACCCGACTCAGGCACTCCCCTAAGAGTCCAGACCCTCAGACGACTTGAATGGCTGACTCCTCAAAGAGTCCAGCCCCCTCATCGACTCGAAGTGGCGGGGATCCCCCTCGTCAATTCGAAGGCGGTGTCAGTCGACACATGCCCAGTCGACATGAAAAGCGATACTAGCCGGCCCTTCCTATCGAAGCCGACTCGCCGAGAGTCCATATAACTAAGTCGACCGACGACTCGATGCTTCTTCATATTGACTTGAAAGGCGGTGTCAGTCGATATGACCCAATCGATATGAAAGACGGTGTTAGTCGACATGGCCCAGTCGACACGAAAAGCGTTGCTAGTGGACCCCTCCTATCGAAACCGACTCGTCGAGAGTCCATCTGACTCATTCGACCTGATAACCCGATGCTTCTTCACGTCAACACGAAAGACGTTGCTAGTCGGCCCCTCCTATCGGAACCGACTCGCCGAGAGTCCACTCGACTGTAGTCAGTGAAAATTGCTAGCCTTGCTTGTAGGAATGGGCCCACCCACTTCCCACATCCTAGATGAGGAGACATGACTCTCATCACCCCTACAGCGATCACATCAGCTATAAGGGGAGTATGCTACTCCTTACCCCTAAGAGGTCACATCCCACAAATCAAGGGATGTCTCATGTCATCCCTTGCCTATTTATAGGACCTCTTTGCTAACATGAGCAGGTTTAGTAGGTTCAGCATGGAGCACGTTCTTGCTTTACATTTTCAAGACTCTAAGAAATAGAGACTTGAGCTGGGTTGTGACCGCTTCTTCTCTTGGAGCTCTGGCTTGGTCTTTAAACCATTGCGGTTAGTACTCTTGGATGTTCATCTTCTCTTTGATATCAACTCTTCTTAGGATTAAAACTCGGCTAGAGTTCTTAACTCTCTTACAGAGAGTTTCCAACTTGTTTAACAAGTTCCCCCAAACTCGCCTAGAATTCTTAACTCTCTTACAGAGAGTTTCCAACTTACCTTGCAAGTTCCTGATACTCTTACAGAGAGTTCTCAAAACTCGGCTAGAGTTATAAACTTGCCTTGCAAGTTCTCTCAAGACATCAAGTGAGAAGACCGACGCCCCACGAAGTTGAAGTACTCGGATCATCAACGGGATACAAGATTCAAACTCCCATCGCCACAAAGAAAGAACCCAATTTTAAACAAAGGGAGGGTTTCATCCTTCCCCACTTTTGTAAATTGGGAAACTGATAAAGAGAATTATAGTTTCTTTTTCTAAGTCAGTTAGAGAGAAGTTATATTGCGAAGATTGTAATCATTCTTTTTCTAAGTCAGTTAGAGAGAATAATACAGATTCAATTCTTAATTTTCTCTTAATTTCTCGCACATACAATTACCAGGCTCTGATACCAAGTGTTAGATCCTGTATGCAATGTTCAAAGACTAGAAAGGATGTGAATAGTGCTTTATAAAAATTTCTTACAAAATTAAAAATAACTATGCAGCGAAATAAGATTATATCAACAATTAATAATCACAACAGATATAGAATACTCAAACCAGAAAAGCACAATCGCGAACACGAGGGTTTATCCTGGTTCAGTCATCCAGACCTACATCTATTCCTCAAGCAACCCTCTTGAGATTTTTCACTATTCTTGAATTCCCTTACAAGAATAACTCCGGCATGTAGGCGTATAAAATTGCCTATAGGTCCCTTATCACAGCTCGACGACGTCAATTCAACAAACGGACCATCGAGCGACGTATCCAAGCACGACCGTTATCCCGCTAACGCCGAAGCCAAGCCATACGCAACGGAGCAGGTTAACGAAGCGACGAAGCTAACAAATCGCACCCAAGCATTGGAATGCATCCACTCGCAAGCGGAATCAAACCAACGTTTCGGGAAATCACCGAGTCATCTAAACAAGAGCGAACTCGGTGATGTAACGATCGAATCAAGATCAATTCCGGACTCGAACTCAGAAGCGGATTAACTGCGATATTTGGAATCAAGCCAACAAGTTGATTCCAAACCAAGTCAACCACAAACCGAATCAAATCCGAACAACGGAGAACCGGAAACACCGGAAAACCCGAACGACGGACGAAACGAACACACCCGGGGGGACTCGGCCCGAACCGCCCCACCCCAGGGTGGCTCGGCCAAGGCCAAGCCACCCCAGGGTGGCCCGGCATGAGCCGAGCCACCCCAGGGTGGCCCGGCATGAGCCGAGCCACCCCAAGGTGGCCGGCAACCCCCCCTCTCCCTTGTGTTGTGTACACGTGCTCGTATGCACAGGTT